>PVKP010013997.1:0-54029 GCA_004027715.1 Plecturocebus donacophilus
CAGTTATCCCAACACCATTTATTAAACAGGGAATCCTTTCCCCATTGCTTGTTTTCATCTGGTTTGTCCAAGATCAGTTGGTTATAGATGTGTGGCATTGCTTCTGAGGCCTCTATTCTGTTCCATTGGTCTATATCTCTGTTTTGGTACCAGTATCAAGCTGTTTTGATTACTGTAGCCTTGTAGTATAGTTTGAAGTCTGGCAACATGATGCCTCCAGCTTTGTTCTTTTTGCTTAGGATTGTCTTGGCTATGGGGGCTCTCTTTTGCTTCCACATGAAGTTTAAGGTGGTTTTTTTCCATTTCTGCATAGAGGGTCATAGGTAGCTTGATGGTGGTAGTGTTGAATCTGTAAATTACTTTGGGCAGTATGGCCTATATATGTATTTTTTATCTATTCATCTGTTGATGTACACTTAGGTTGCTTCCAAATCTTGGCTATTGTGAATAGTGTTACAATAAATATGGGAATACAGGTATCTGTTTGATATACTGATTTCCTTTCTCATGGGTATATACCCAGAGGTAGGATTAGTGGATCATATGGTAGCTCTATTTTTAGTTTTTTGAGGAACCTCCAAACTGTTCTCCATAGTGATTGTACTAATATCTATTACCACCACCAGTATACAAGGGTTCTTTTTTTGACATAGTATCACCAATATTTGTCATTGCCTGTCTTTTTGATATAAGTCATTTTTAGTAGCATGAAGTGATACCTCACTATAATTTTGATTTGCATTTCTCTGATGATCAATGATGTTGAAGACGTTTGTATAAGCCTGTTTGCCATTTGTATGTCTTAAGAAATATCTCTTCAAATTGTCTATTTTTAAATCAGATTATTAGATTTTTTTCCCTATGGACTTGAGCTTTTTATATATTCTGATTATTAATTCCTTGTCTGATGGGTAGTTTGCAAATATTTTCTCCCATTCTGTGTGTTGTTTTCTCCGTTTGTTGTCTCAGTTTGTTGATGGTTTCATTTGCTGTGAAGAAGGTTTTCAAATTGATGTGATCCCATTTGTCCATTTTTGCTGTGCCTGTGGAGTATTGCTCAAGAAGTCTTTGCCTACTACAATGTCCTGGGGAGTTTTCCTGTAGTAGTTTCATAGTTTGAGGTCTTTAATTATTTATTTCATATTAATTTGACTTTTGCATATGGCAAGAGATAGGGGTTTCATTCTTCTGCATATGGATATCCGGTTTTTCCAACACCATTTATTGAAGAAATTTTATTGAAGAAATTGTCTTTTCTCCAGTATATATTCTTGGCATCTTTGTCAAAAATGAATTCACTGTGGATGTATGGATTTGTATTTGTGTACTCTATTCTGTTCCCTTGGTCAGTGTTTCATTTTTTTATGCCAGTACTATGCTGTTTTGGTCACTACTGCTCTGGAGTATAATTTGAAGTCAGGTAATGTGACTCCTTCAGTTTTGTTTCTTTTGCTTAGGATAGCTGTGAATATTCTGGATCTTTTGTGGTTAGTTACATATAAATTTTAAGGTAGTTATTTCTATTTTTGTGATGAATTTTTTTGGAATTTAGATAGGAGTTGCATTGAATCTATAGATTGCTTTGGGTAGTATGGATGTTTAACAATATTGATTATTCCAATCCAGGAAGGTGGAATACTGTCCTTTAAAAATTTTTGTCACCAGTGTTTTATAGTGCTCCTTATTAGGATCTTTCACTTCTTTGGTTAAGTCAATTCCTAAGTATTTAATTTTAATTGTGGCTATAATAAATGGGATTACTTTCTTTCTTGTCTAGATTGCTCACTGTTGGCATATAGAAATGCTACTAAGTTTTGTGTGTTGATTTTATATCCTGCAATTAACTGAATTTATTAGTTCTAATAGATTTTTGTGGAGTCTTTAGGTTTTTTTCTAATATAAGATCATATCATCTGCAAACAAGGACTTCTTCCTTCATAAGCAAAATTTTATAACTATGAAATTGCAGATGAGGAAATCATTATGCTAATCCTAAAATACTGTTTCTGCTTTTAATAAACTATCAAACTAAGTAAATACATTTTTAATCTTTAGCTTAATGGAACTTTTTGGTCTATTTTCAATATAGAATGTATTTTTGCTTTTATTAAGAAGAGTCAACTTTTCTGGCTAATTAGTTTATGAGCTAACTTTCTGCAAGTGATTTTTGCAAACTTTCCTGTCTGTAAAAAGGAGTCACCTATCAGCCTTTGCAGGGAGTTTGTATTACAGATATTTTATGCAAAGTTGTATAGGAAACTGTTATGTTTATCATGTTTGTTAATAATTTATGGTATTATTAACATTTGGACATATATGTTTTAAAAATCAAGTTGTTCAAATGTTTGACATATTTTTCATGAAAGCTTATTTTTTCTCACGTTAAGTTTGACCCTCATTATTTTATGAGTCAATGTTTCCTCATGATTTTCTGTGTATTTTAACTGATTTTATCTCTTCTCTTCTCTTCTGTAATGAATTTTGTTATATCCTCCTTCTAGGCAAAAGCTATTCCCTTCCTTGTAATAAAATTCAACCCATTGTTGAAGTTTACGACTTAATACTTTTCTGCTAACTACAATCCAACTTATATCTTTCCATCTCTACTAGATATCCTTTACCTTATTTATGTCCTTTCACTCATTGTAAAGTTTTTAGTGGAAAAACTAAATATGTAGATAATAATATAATGAACTTCCATACACTTGTTGCCCATTTTCAAAATTGTTAGCACATTGCTATTATAAAACACATCAGAATCTACTGGAACATAAGTGACTTCAATATAATTATAGGATACAAGGTAAATATTTTAAAAATCAATTATATTTCTATATACTATGAACAACTGAAAGGAAAACTACCATTTACAATATCATGTTAATCAAAATATTTGCAAGACCTGCACACTTAATACAAAAAAAATTTTCCATATTAAAGAAGATCTAAGTAAATTGGGGAAAAACAAGACTTTCTTCATAGTTAGGAAGACTCCATATTGTTTAGATGTCAGTTCTACCCACATTGATCAATACATTCAATAATTCTAATTGCTTTTGTAGAAATTGATATGCTGATTAGAAAATGTCTATGGAAATACAAGGGACCTAATAACCAAAATAAAAAGAAAACCAATGTTTTCTAGTTAAAACATTACTTAGTCTATAAGCAAGAACTTATACTACTTGGTTTCTAGTGTTCCTATAAAGCTATTTTAATCAAAACAGTGATATTGGCATAATAATAAACATAGGTTAGTAGAAAAGAATAAAATCCAGAAATGGACCTGCACATATAAGATAAACTGATTTTTTAAATGAAATTTCCAAGGCATTTCAATAGGGAAATTATAGTCTTTTCAACAAACATTGCTGGAAAAAAGTATTAATCCACACAACACTTGAGGAAAAAGAAATAAATTTAAAAATACATAACTGAGAATATACACAAACATTAACCCCAAATGGATAGTAATAGGCCTTTTAATAAGAATATTATAAACAATCTAGATAAAAAAGGGGAAGTTCCATGACTTTGGATTAGGCAAAGTTTTCTTAGTACAAAAAAGCAAAATCTCAAAAAGAAAAATATTGATAAAAATTCAATGTCATAACAAAACATTTTGCTACTCAAAAGATTCTGTTTAAAAGTGAAGAGTTAAGTAGACATTAAGATAAACTATTTGCTAAACATTAATCTGATACTGTCTATATACAAAAAATTTAAACTAAACTAATCCTAAAACTAGCAACTCAGTTGTAAGAAAGAAAAAGTTAAAAATGGAAAACATAGAAAAAGTAAATAGAAAATAATAAAAGTAAAATGAAAAAGTAAATAGAAAATAGAAAAATGTTTAATATCATCAGTCATCAGGGAAATGAAAACTAAAAACAAAGGCAATGCAAATTACCATACAATACCCTATATACCCACCATCACTGTGTACAACATGAAAGTTTCTGGAAATAAAAGTGTTGGTGAAGATATACGTAAAATAAGCATACAATCCACATGTACATTTGTATATTTTAATTATATAACTCTTTTAAGGATTTGGCAAATTTCAAAAAAATTCAGAGAAACAAGGAAGGCAATAAGTGAACAGAATAATAAATTTTAAAAAAAGGAAATAATTTTAAATATCAAATTATAGGGCTAAAAATATAAAGAATGAAATGAAAAACTAAATGCAGAGCATTAACCAAATTGATCTAAAAAAAAGAATCTGAACTAAGAGATAAGATATTTGAAAATAATTAGAGGAGAAAAAAATGAAAAGGAAAAAAGAAGGCTTACAGGATTTACTGGACAGCATCAAAAAAGCAAATTTTCAAGTCCCAGGTGTTAAAGGGGGAAAAAGCTTATTTAAGAAAATAATAGAAAACTTTCCAAACCTAGAGAAGCTTATAAATATCCAAGTAAATGAAGGTCTAAGGTCTCTAATCAGATCCAATTGAAATGGGACTACATCAATATATGTTATAATCAAATAGTTAAAAATTAGAAGAAAATAACATACATGGAGGTACTAATATGACTAGCAACAGATTACTCACCAGAAACCTCACAGACCGTGAGAAAGTAGCGTGATACCTAGTAGAAACAATGTTGAAGAAAGTAAACTTGCAACCAAGAATATAATACCCAGAAAAGCTGTCCTTCAGAAACAAAGAAGAGGTAAAGATTTTTCCCAGGCAAAAAACAGAGGAATTTCATCACCATGAGACCTGTCTTATAAGAAATGCTAAAAGGAGTTCTTCAAGCTGAAAAAAAGAGATGTTAACAAATAACACAAAAATACCTCAAAGTATAACACTCACTGTAAGTACACAGTCAAATTTATAATACTCTAGTACTATAAGGATGGTGTGCAAATCACTTATATCTTTAGTATAAATATTAAAAGACAAAACTATTTAAAATAGCTATAATAATTGAGATATTCAATATAAAAATATGGAAATTGTGACACCGAAAATTCAAAATGTTCAGAGGAATAAAGCAAAAAATAGTCTCTTTTTGGGGATTAAAGTTTTTATCAGGTTAAAATAACCTGCTATAACTGTAAAATGTTTTTTTGTAAGCTTCATAGTAACCACAGAGTGAAAATCTATTAGTAGATACACAGAAACACAAAAGTAAGGAATCAAAGAATACCACTAAAGAAAATTAACCACAAAAGAAGATAGCAAGAGAAGAAATAGAAAACAAGAACAAACTAAGCACAGTTAGTTGGAAGAAAGAAATAATAAAGGTGAGAACAGAAACAAAAAACACTAGACAGTTAACAGAGCAATAAAACTAAGAATTTTTTGAAAAGATAAACCTTTAGCTAGACCAAAAGAAAAAGAAGACTCAAAAAATCCAAAAGGCAACGTTAAAACTGATACAACGGGAAAAGAAATCACAAGAGACCATTATGAACAATTATATACCAACAAACTGAATAACCTAGAAGAAATGGGAAAATTCTTAGGGATATGCAACCTATCAAGATTAAGTTGTGAAGAAACAGAAGATCTGAAGAGACCAATAATAAGTAAGGAGACTGAATCAATAATAAAATGTCTTCCAACAAAGAAAAGCCCAGGAACTGATGGTTTCACTACTAAATTCTATGAAACAGAGTGGGATTGATTTTAGAAATACAAGAATAGTTTATCATATCCAAATTTATAAATGTGATATACCACATCAACAAAATGGAGGACAAAAAATATACAATCCTTTCCACAGAGGCAAAAAAAAAAAAATAAAGAAAGAAAGACTTGGACAAAATTGAATGTACTTTCATGATAAAAACCTTAACAAATTAGGTATAGAAGGCATGTACCTCAACACATTAAAGACCACATGTGAAAAACACACAACTACCATAATGAATGAGAAAAAGTTAGAGGAAAAGCTTCTAAGATCAAAAACAAGTTACAGATGTTTAGTTTTGCCACTTCTACTGAACATAGTCTTAGAAGTCTGAGTCAGTGCAATTAGAAAAGAGAAATAAATAAAGGCACCTAAATAGAATTGGATGAGGTAAAATTGTCTCTTTGCAACAACATGACGTTATATATAGAAAAACCTAAAGATTTCATTAAAAAATTATTAGAATGACAATTTCAGTGAAGTTTCAGGATACAAAATCAACTTACAAAAATAAATAACATTTTTATACACTAATACTAACTACCTGAGAAAAAAGATCCTACTTGTAAGAGCCTCAAAAAAATACTTAGTAGTAAATTTGACCAAGAAGATAAAATATCTCTACACTGGAAAATATAAAACACTGATGAAAGAAATTGAAGAAGACACAAGTGAAAAGAAAGATATACAATGTTCATGCATTGAGTGAATTGATATCAGAAAAATATTCATGCTACCCAAAGCAATAAGTAAATTCAGGTAATTGCTGTTGAAATACTGAAGATAATTTTCCAGAAAAACAAAAAAGCAATCCTAAAATTTTGAACTGCCAAAGACCCCATATGGCCAAAATGATCTTGGACAAAAAGAACAAACCTGGAGGTAATCTACAAAGTTACAGTAGACAAACCAGCATGATACACATAGACAAATGGAACAACAGAGTCACTTACTCAGAGAGAGTTCAGAGAAATATCCATGTATTTACAGCCAACTGAGTTTCAATGAAAGGCCAAGACACACAATGGGGAAAGGACAGTGTCTTCAATAAATGTTGTTGGAAAAACTGGATATCTGAATGCAGAAGAATCAAACTGGACCCTTGTCTCATACCATATACAAATATTAACTCAAAAAGGATTCAAGACTTAACTAGATGACATGAAACTGTAAAACTACTAAAGAAAACACAGGGAAAAATCTCCACAATGTTGATCTGGGCAGTGATTTTTTATTTATTTTTTTTAGATAGGACCCTAAAAGCAAAAATAGACAAATGGGACTGTAACAAACTAAAACGCCTCTGCACATCAAAGGAAACAACAAAGTAAAGGGTACAACTCACAAATTGGGGAAAATATGTTTACCAATTATACACTAGAAAAGGAGTTAATATCCAAAATATATAAAGAACATACAACTCACAGAGTGAGGAAAAATATTTGCAGATTATTCACTGGGTAAGAGGTTAATATCCAAAATATATAAGGAACTCCCATCAGTAGCAAGAAAACAAATAACCCAATCAAAAGTGAGCAAAGGACTTGAATAGAATTTCTCAAAAGAAGATATATATATATATATATAAATGACCAACAGATATATGAAAACATGATAGATATCACAAATCACGAGAGAAATGCAAATTCAAATCACAATGAGATATCACCTCTTACCAGCTAAAATGCCTATTATAAAAAACATGAAAGATAAGTGTTGGTGAACCCTTGCACAGACTGTTGAGGGGAATGTAAATTCATGTGGCCAATATGGAAAACAATATAAAGTTTCCTCAAAAACTTAATAATATAACTACTTTATAACCCAGAAATCCCACTACTGGAAATCCAAAGACAATGAAATTATGTTGAAGAGATATTCACACTTCCATATTTACTGCAGCATTATTTACAGTAGCCAAGATATGGAATCAAACTAAGTATTCATCAATGGATGAATGGATAAAGAAAAATGTCATATATATATAATGAAATACTACTAGTCATAAAAAGAAGGAAATTCTACCATTTGCAACAACATGAATTAACTTGGAGAATATCATGTTAAGTGAAATAAGCCAGGCACAGAAAGACAAATCCTGCATGATGTCACTCATGTGAAATCAACAAAGTTGGTCTTCAAGAAGTAGAGAATGTAATAGGGGTTACCAGGGCTGTTGTGGTTGGGGAAGTAATGGTGAAAGGATACAAAATTCCAATTAGGAGGAATAAGTTAATAACAATATATCTTATTTGTGAAATTGTTGAAAGAGTAGATGTTAGTTGTTCTCACCACAAAAAAAATGATAACTTTGTGAGGTAACTCATATATTTAGCTGTATGTAGTTATTTTGCAATGGATATATATTTCAAAACATGTTATACACTTTTTGTTTATTTATTTTTGAGATGGAGTCTCACTCTGTTGTCCAGTCTGGAGTGCAATGGCATGATCTCAGCTCACTGCAACCTCTACCAATCGGATTCAAGCGATTCTCATGCCTTGGTCCCCAAATAGCTGGGATCACAGGCATGCGCCACCACACCCAGCTAATTTTTGTATTTTTAGTAGAGACAGGATTTTATCATTTTGGCCACGCTGATCTTGAACTCCTGACCTCAGGAGATCCATCCACCTTGGCCTCCCAAAGTGCTGAGATTTGGGAGCTGAGGTGTGAGCCATGGTGTCTGGCCTACACTTCAAATATATATAATTTTATCTGTCAATTTTTAAAATAAAATTCTGATTATAAAACAAAAATTTTACTAAAGCTTATAAAAATTCTATCTAAACGTATGATGTTGATCTCAAAGAAAAGAGTAAAAATAAATCCAGGTCATTGTATTTTCCAGTGACATATGTTAATTACAAGAAAATAGTGTCAAAGAAAAATATCTACAGCAGCAAAATTATTTTAAAAGTCCCTTTGAGGGAGCTATCTTATTATTGCTTTCTGATTTTGATTCCATTAATCATTCTTCTCTACCTCAAGGTTATACAGAGATTATCTTGAATTTTCTTATTTTATTTTCTAAATAACCTTCTCTACCTTTCGGCATATTCTCTAACACTATTACATCAGTGTTTTAAGCCTTTCAATCTAGCATTCCTGTTTAACTTGTATTATATTTTTATCTCTTCTGATCTTTCTACTGTGTTTTCTGTAATTCTTCAATGTTGCATTCAATTTCACAAATTCTCTTTGTGACCAATATAGGGTTTCTTCCGTGTGTTGACTTGAAATTCCAAAAGCTAAGTATGTATGCATATTTATCTAAAGCACTCATAATGCTTCTTTGCTTGTTTTATTTTTCTCTATTTATAATTTCTTGTTTTATGATTATTTCTCCATTTAATATTTTTGAGGGTTTTAAAAATTAATTTAAAGAGATCTCCAAATTATTGTACTGCTCTTTAGATTTTATTGGGCAGGAGTTCATTCCCAACTGTTTATTACCCATCTTAGTGTTACACCAGAAGTAAGTGGGTTAATTTTACATAAAAACATAGACAATAACAGCTATAAAATTAGTGGAAACTGACTGAACATTCTGACCAGTATTTCTCTACAAAGCACTTTAAAAACCCCAAAAATCACTTAATACTTAAGAATGTATAGACTTTTCAGGAAGAAATAAGTAGAAACAACAGTTTCTGTATAACAGAATCCTGGAAGACCATATCTCAAAAATAATAAGTTAGCCAGCAGTACAGCCACATCTATTCAATCTTATCTGCAATTTGCAGCACCTCTTTTCCATCACTGTGACAGTTGCATTTGTTTATTTCTTCTCCATCCTCCACCGACAAAATAGAAAAAGATACCTTACATGGCTTTAATTGGGAAATCCTCGCCTGACTTGGCAGGGAGTGTTAGTAGTAGAGTAAGAACTTTGGAGGCCTGGCCAACACTCTGGCAAAACTGCTTGATAATATCCATGAAAAGACCAGAGGTAACAAATTTCATGATATGGTGGGGTCTCTAAAAATAAGCAACTACGATTCTTGAGCAATATTTTTGTGAAGCCGGACAAGTTTGCTACAGTATGAACTATATATTTTTAATAGATGGTAGCTTATATTTTAAGTGGAAGAATTTTAAAAGCTTATATCATCAGATTATTTCTTTCTTGAAATGAAGCCTGTATAATTATAAAGATAATATTTGCCTGATTTGAAAATTAATGTTTTGTATAAATCTGCATAAAAATTAAATTCTGAATCTATTGAAATATCAGTTACAGTTGGGTTGTAGAATTAGTTAAGCTTATTTTGTGGTTGCCTAAAACTCTGCTTCTTTTATGAATTTTAATGAGAAACTGTTTATTCCCTACCTGCCAGCATAATAACAGTTTTATTTTTACTGGCAAATCAAACTACCATATATATGTCTTAAATATTTGTAGAATATCCATGTGATTTTTATGTTTACTACTTAGTTTATTGTGTATTATTCTATCACATAGTCTAAATAAAGACCATTTATTGCAAATATTCAACACCATAATTAAAAATCAAAACCCCTACTCTCTGCATGTCTACCTAGCTCATCATTCTGACAGGATTCTCTTTTACATCCTATTGTGATCCATTACTGCAAGATTCTTCTACAGGTTAAAAAAAATGCCTCCCCTAGCAGTTGCCACTTGGACACAAGAAAAACCTGTTATTAATGAAATGCCAATCAAGATGCTTTGCTAAGTCTAATTCAGGGAGTTGCTACTTTTTTGATTCACCAGGTAGTGAAATTTTAGTGATGAAGTATTTTTAAATTAGAATTCACATATATTCAAAATATGACCTCAGCAAGGCAGCATTACAAATAGTTTTCCATCCTCTGTGTCTGAGTTATTGTGAATTTAAAGGATTGTTTTCCTCCTGATTTTTTCTGTATTTGATGTGATTGTCTACCTGTACCATTTTCACAGCTAATCTGTGATGAGTAAGATCACCAAATGCTGGTTTTAAAAATTTTCTCCCAACTACTTGTCAAGTTTTTATTTGAAGTAATTCCTTTTTAACATATGCATATATTCTGAGCCATTATGCTAACCACAATGCCTGTTATATTCTTTAATCATTATAACTACCAAATAAGGTAGTTAAGATAACTCATTTTTTAGAAGTGAAAAAAATGTAGCTTTGAGAGGTCAAATAACTTGCCCAAGGTCATGATTATAGTGGTAACTGCTTAAATTGTGACTAATATCCAGATTTGTTTAATTTCAACAGATCTCTGTACTCAAAGAGATATGCTAGAAATGCAATTCTGTGAATTTCAGCAACAGTCTGAGAAACCCTCAAGACAGTTTTGTGTAGTGGTTTTGTGTAACAGTCTCATATAGGACATGAACTATAATGGGATTCTGGTTTGAATAAAATTGATATAAAATTCACTTAGAGGAAAAGGGTAGAAATTTGAGTATGGATTGGATGTTATATAATAGGGAATTATTTTTTCTTAGATGGGTAACGGTATTGTGGACATATAAGATAATGCCATATGTCGGAAATACATGCTGAAGCCTGCAGGGATGGAATGTTATGTCTTACAGAATTTCACATGTTTAGCAAATATACACATGCATAGATACACAGACATAAAGTCAATATGATAAAATGTTAACAGGTGGTGAGTAAACAGGCATTTATTATACAGTGCTTTTAATTTTCCTCTGTTTAAATTTTTTCACAATATAAAGGTGGGCAAAGGGCCAGGCACCTTGGCTCAAGCCTGTAATCCAAGTACTTTGGGAGGCTGAGGTGGGTGGGTCATGAGGCCAGGAGATCTAGACCATCCTGGCTAACATGGTGAAACCCTGTATCTACTAAAATACAAAAAATTAGCTGGGCGTGGTGATGTGCACCTGTAGTCCCAGCTACTAGGTAAGGGTGAGGAAGGAGAATCGCTTGAAACCTGGAGGCAGAGGTTGCAGTGAGCTAAGATCACTCCACTGCACTCCAGCCTGGGTGACAGAGGGAGACTCTGTTTAAAAAAAAAAAAAAAAAAAATATAGAGGGAAAAATAGAGAAGGAAGAAAAATGGGGTGAGGGGAGAAGAACTGAAGTAAGAGGAAAGAAGAAAGAAAGGGAGAAAGAAAACAAGTGAAAAAGAAAAGATATCGCCCCAAAAGTCATACTCTCTAAGCTTGAATTCTTCTTTACCACTTACTCTCTTGAGAATTGTTATGTTACATTTATGGGCTTTATTTCCTTGTATGCAAAGTCGTAATAATAGTAATAACTACTTTTATGAAGAGTCTAGCCCTTAGTGGCTACAAAACACATCTTAATTATTACTATTCAGCGTTTCTGAAAGAATATTAGGATGTGACTATCACTAGAGCCCATGTTTTTGTTTGTATTATTGGTAACCCCTTTGGGAACTAATCTACATAGGAGCCTAAAAAACAAAGTAATAAAAATGTAACTATGGCCACAGGAAGGTTTTGTTTTCATAAGAATAATTTCAATAATAATTTGATTAATTATTGAATTTTACACCAAGCAGTATGCAAGAACTATCAAAGTTGGTGGTTCCTACATTCTGCTTGGTTTAAAATTCAATAATTAATAAAAATCAAGACATAAAACTTAGGAAAGCTCTTTTGGCTGTAAAGGAAAAGATGTCTTGAACCCGGCAGATATGTAATTTAGGCATAGTTTTGAAGAGAATCGAAACAGTTTTTTAAACTGAGTGTGTGATCCTTTTAAAGGAGAATATCAACATCAGCTAGTGGTTTCTATGTATTCAGAAGCATAATAGATGAAGCTTAAAATATCAAATGAACTCAGAAAGCATAAAAGAAGTTTAACTCATTCTCTAGAAATAAGAACTGAAACTTTATCACAAAGCAAAACAAATCCAGGTTTTCTCATAGTAAATATGATCCGTAGTTTATCAGTCTGTAAGATTTTTTTTGCATTCACGTATTTAGTGACACTTACATGAATACGCACAACTAAAAGTCATTACTAAAAATGTCACCTTCAAAACACCATCATTTTTATTATGTGTAATATTTACTTTCTTATAAAAATAATTTACACAATTTTGGAGGAGACCTTACCAAGATTTCTTCCATCTTCTAGTTGATATAGCAGTCATCTCTGTTTGAAAATTTAATCAAGGCAGTTTAAAACTAAAATTCCTAAATAGTCATAATTGTAACCAGAATTAAGATGCTTATACCAAGTTCTTTTTTTGTTATTTTCATAGTATTCCTTTCCTCCTTCACCTCTTCCTCCTCAACAATCCCTAGTTTCTCTTTGGATGCTCAAACGTGCTGGGCAGGTCACTCCACCACAGTTCATAACCTAATCTAAGCCGATCAGCAAATTTCATACCAGTGGCTACAGTGACTGGATTAACTCTAAGCATGTGACCCAAAGCAATCCAAGTGGAAAGAATACCAAGGGTTTCCTGTTAGAGCTAGAAAAGCTATTGTTCACCGTTTGTTAATGTACCCAATCAAATAGGACTAGAGCTACTGAAAGCCATCTTGGATCCCTAAAAGTAGTCAGTCATAAAATAAAGCTGAATTGTGGAAGTTGGAGCCCAGAGATGGAAAGAAATCACGTTTTAGTTAGCAAGGCAGTGCTAAATGATTACCCTTGTCTAAAATTAGCAATACCTCTAGATATTTTGTTTGCAACAGACAAAATAAATTTTTCATTATTTCTGCTAGTGGAATCTTATTTCTGTTGTTTAAGAACAGAAGTGCATGACATTAGATATCTATCCTATGGGAGCTAGCATAAGCCACACAGCTTTGGCCTCCCACACTGAGTGTTATCAAACCTGACCCTTATTTGAAAATTCTTAGAAAGTTAAGTCTTCAATCATGAGTAAAGAAATCACTCAAAGCAAACAGTTTATTTGCAATCTCTAATTCGAAAATTTCTAATATCAGTTTATGATTAGAAAATAAATATTATTTCAATGATATGCCATCATCAGCATTGCTGCTAGCACCCAGTCCCCTTCTGGTTTTGATTTTGCATTGCTCAAACCAATATTAACACAAGAGATGAGATTTTGCATAAACCTTCAATCAAAATTACGTGAATCAGTGTTTTGTTTCAGCAAATCCCTAAACACTACATTAGTTGGCATTATAATTCAGTGGTAGAATTAGAAGACCTCAAAAGTTTACTTACCTTGCTTACAAAATTCTAACTATATCTCTAAACTATGCATCTAACACAGGGGTGTCCAACCTTTTGGCTCCCCTGGGCCACACTGGAAGAAGAATTGTCTTGGGCCACACATAAAATACACTAATGATAGCTGATGAGCTTAAAAACATTGCAAAATTCTCATAATGAGTCTTGTAATCTTGTAAGAAGTTTACAAATTTGTCTTGAGCCACATTCAAGGCTGTCTTGGGCTGCATGCAGCCTGTGGGCTGTGGGTTGGACGAGCTTGATATAATTTATGTATCTATCTAGGTATCTAAATATGTATCTTTAGGATGACTGCCTCAATTTCCAGCCCCTCACTTTTGTTTCTGCTCGGCTCTGCTGTAATTACCTCCTTTAAATCTGCTCACAGGCTCATTCAGAGAAACGGTTTTCTGAGGATTGGCTCAGAATTCATTAGGATTGCATAGATACTGAAAAATATATAAATAAAGTTGGATGTTACTTAATTTGCTGGAGCATGACTATTTTTTGATTGCCTTATATGAGTAAAGGCCTTTTTTGTTTCATTAGCAAAGAACCACCTCTTGAAATATCTTTTCTTTCTCAATTTCTCCCTCTCTGTGCCCCACCCCTTCTCATCCTCGTAAGACTTAAATCAGTCTATAATCTATCCTGCAGCTCTATGTGCTATATGATAAATGTGCTAATAACCTTGAATTCTTTCCAGCCCTCCTTGGCTTCAGATCAGAGGAAACTTTCTTAGGAAAGCAAAAGGACTTTCAAAGATTAGAATTACGACTTAGCAGATACATGGGAGCCAAAACCCACAAGCCTTGTGAAGAGATTTTAAAAAACTACTGAATCTTGTGATGTCTTCCACCTTCCATTTTCACTAAGAGTCACTTGCCCTTCTCTGACACAGTTACTGGTCAGCTCTTGCTCCTGGAAGCGGGCCAGGCTTCCTCCATCTTACACAAGACAAATACATGCAAGAAGTTTGTAATAGGCAGTTTCTAAATTGCTTCCCTAGCCCAGTTTGTTAAGCTCTACATTTATACTTATCCCCGATTCTCTAAATCTTTGATCTGAGATTATTTTTTCTGGTTTATGGGTCTAGGTGTCAACTCTTATAATATTTGCTCAGCACCATTCCCCAGATTTAAGCATGTATCATCCTAGACTATAATTTCTCTCACATACTTGATAGCACAAGGTTTCCCTAAATCAGTCTAATACTTGAAGGGAAGGAGTTATAAAGATGCTTTTGTACATTACAGCAGAATAATTCCTGAAGAATAAGACTACTCAGTTACAGAAAAATTCAAACCCAATATCTTTTACACAGTATTTCTTGGGTAGACTGTGCTAAATGAAAGCTTATGAAGACAATATGATTATGATCATTGCTCTAAAACACAATTTGAGAGACTAAATTTTGGGGAAAATTCCAACACTGTGAGCTTTCTACCTAATAAATAAGAGACTTGGACATAAATAGGAAATAGTTCCTTACTTTTGGTTTCCTGTTTAAAACGTTTTGACTCATTTTCTCTTGTTGAATTTGCTGTATTAGAGAATGAATGGTAGTTTCTGACACCTCTCATGATTTACAGAAAAATGCTTCCTAACTGCTAGAATTTCAGTCACAACCCAGTGCATTCATGTGCCTTATACTTCACATTTTCTCTTATATGTCTCAGAGGCATTTCAGGTTTGTTTTCCCAATCTGACTCCTAGACCTTTCCCTCTTCCCCAAACCTTTTTTCTGTCTTTCTAATCCAAGTAAGCAGTACTCCTATTGCCCCACTCACACAATCTGAAAATGTGCTCTTTTTGCCATGTCCTCATAAAATTCTATCAATCCCACTTCCAAAATGTATTTCAAAATCATCTACTTTTCCCAATCTCTACTCTAAATCAAATCACTGTCACCTACATCCTGGACTGTACAATAGCCTCCTTTGCCATTTCTCTCCTCTTGCTTCCCTCCAATCCATTATCCACATAGTAAGGGCAATCTTAACATTTAATGACCTCTGCTGGAAACTCATTAGTAACTCCCTGTTGCATGCTGGATATGACCCACATCTTTGACATGGTCAGCAAAGTCTCACATAATCTGGCCTTAACAACATTTCCATCTTCATTTTACAATATGCCCCCAGGAGCTTGCCACAATCCAGTATGCTGGTTTTTTTATGGTTACTTTAAAGCACTCAAAACTCTCCTGTATTGTCCTTAGGCCATGCTGTTCCTCCTGCCTGGCACATACTTCCTTCACAGTCTTCGCCAGGCTAAATTAAAATAACACTTCCTGACACGTACATTTACAACTTTTTAATAGTTTTGCCTAATAATTATTGCTGGAATACTTTCTCTGGCTAACAAAAGTTAGCCCATGTAAGAGGCAGGTCACGAGTCCTAAGAAATTAGTGCTTCCCCTCCTCCTCATTCCAGGAACAGCCTCCAACCAATGACAGACGGGAGTGAGTGGCGACTACACCAGCTCCCTCAGCCCTCTGCTGGAACAAAGAGTATTGCACTTTATCCTACGTGTTCCTAAATGGACTGAGCCCCATTTGCCCAAATGGTAACCTGTTTAATAACATACCTTGAAAACGGTTTCTTCTCTTCCCTTTTTCATGTCTCCAATTTTCTATCAATGCACCTCCCAAATAAACTCCATGTATCTTCTTCACTACCTTGGGTCAGCTTCTAGAGGATTCAAGCATAAAGCACAGGGAATTTTGTTATGAAAGCAGAATCATTTACTTAACAAAGTTCTGTATACTTAAAAGCATTACTAGGAACTTATTCTGCATGCTTACTATGTATGTTTTGATCCAAAAAGAACTGACAATTCTAGAATTAGGCAGTAGTAATGTCCAGGTAATCTGCAATTATTCATGTCTCTTTGTATGCAAATCCATATGTTTATGTAAGTTAAATATGTGATTGTTTTAACTGCCTGTGTAAAATATATGTTTGAGTTAACTGACATTATCTAATTATTGATGGATATACATATCTGTACAGACGTACGTTTGCATGAGTTACTTACAGGGCTACTTTATCTGGGATTACTTACATGTTTGGATTTTTAAAAAATATTGATTCTCTCATGCTAGGAAAACAGGGTTTAAAAATCATACCAAATGCACTTTAATAATATTTTACCTTGATAAAACAAATTGGATATAATTTTGAACTTTTGAGTACCAGGTAGCCAATAACTTTTTGACTGCTTGTAACACTAAATTTGTCTTCCTAAGTAATGGAAAACAGTGGCTACAAATAAGGACAGAGATAGCAGCTGCAGAGAAACCACTTGAGTGTCAGATGCCAAAACCTATCCCTATGAATGGGGGTTGTGGCTGTTTGTATTCTCCATTGGCAGTCCAGGCTGGCCTTCAAAAATGCTCCTAGGTCAGCTTGCATTATGGCAAGGGAACTCCACGTCCCTAAATCTCACCTTCCGAAGTTTGTTGACCTTGGAGAACTTGGGTGTGGTCATTTGTAAATAAGTCAGTGATACAGACAGAATTTATAGGTTCTTTTAATATAAAGTTAACAGGGATAATCTATGGCACATTTCTACAAAGGCAGTATTTGACTGTCTATTTCCAATTAAATATATTCCACTAATGACTCACTACTTCACCTTTTAATATAACAAGATAGACTTTTATTTAAATTGTCTCTTTAAATTTAAACTCCTTGTCTGGATTGATTCTCCCTCCTCTGAAAAAGCTTATTTATCGTCTCCTTTCTTAAGATTGAGTATTAGGAAGCTTACTGTGGCAAGATGGTTGGGGAGGAATTCTGGTACATATGCTCTGCATTCTTGGTGACCGCTAGTCCTCTGTGCTGTTCCCTTGGTGATCTCCAGGACTACATGGTATGCATGAATCCTGAGCTGAGATCTACCAATATGTGTCTCCTCCAGCTGGTCTTTTGGACTGTCCTACCAGTACTCATGATGAAGATTATGACCACTAAAATTTGTATCCAGTGATGGCCTCCTTATTATTGATCCAAATGTCAATTGCTTCATTGATTTTCTTAGCACTGTCATGTCTCCACACTAAAGACACGGGCATTCCCAGGACTGGCCACTATATGTAGGCTGTGAGGATCAGCAATCTGTTGTTATTCTTCCATTTCCATGCCATGCTGGACATGATAGTGAAGGGTAGCATCAGTTGGAAGTTCTTAGTGTCTTCCTCAGTTTCTCCAGGCTTGCTTTCATAATATTTGCTGTCTTCCCTTCTAATTTTTTCTAGATCCTTTCTTGCATTATTTTTCTCTGACATGAACTTCCCATATGAAACATCCTGTTTATACTATGCTCTGATTTATTGTTAAACCCTATACTTATATTCCTCAAGGGGATTCTAAACTATAAATATATTTGAGTTTAGAAACTCCCTTTTTTTCCTCAGCAAAGATTGGTTTTCAAGAAAAATTTCTAGCTATGATTCAAAGATCATTTGGGAAATCAAAATTTTAGCCTGGACTCTGTTTATTTTATTACAACAAAAACACAAATGCTCTTAAAGTAACAGATGTCTCTGACTAAGAGAAAGATCACATTCAAGAATAAAAAATAAAAAATAACATTACTATATTTCAAAAATATTGTTTGTATTATTTTTAACAACAAATCACACAAAGATTTACAACACTTCCATAGCCCTACCTAGATTTTGAAGGTTGCTCACTTTGGGATGAAGTTGTGTTTCTAAAAATGTTTTTGTTGTTCCAGCTCTCCTTTTTCTTGTCAGTTGACAATAATTTATGAAACCCTACTCTTACAAATTACAAATAAGACTGGGGCCTTTCCTTAGGTCATGGAGCACTTTAGTGGAAAAGCCAGAGATTTTCTTTTTTATTACTTAATGACTAAAAGCAACCCACCTCGAAATGAGAATCTACTAGGGAAATTTTATAAGAAAAAATAGCAATCAAGAATTTTTCCTAATCTTTAGAAAGTAATGGTTTGTTACAAGACTGACTAAGTTTTGGTGCATGATGTGATTTAGAAGTATGAAACAGTTTTGCAAAACTGAAAGACCTGGCTTTATTGTTAACAATATACTCAACTGTTAAGAAACTTTAGAACATATTGCAGCAGCTATCCAGCTACCCACTAGAGAAAAAGGACAAAATATTAAAGATGTGGAGGAAAAAATAAAAACCTAAAATAATTGAGAGTTTTATTCAACACATGCCTTTTTAAATAAACCTGTGGAATGTAATTACATGAAGAAACTTAAACAATTTCTTTAGAGCATATTATTTCATTTCCTTTGCCAAACTCAGTTATTTTTCCTTTTCCTAGTTAACCTTGCTCCTCCAACAGACAAGAAATATGGAAACCAAAGATGATTTTCTAGATTAATCATAATTATGAAAAATACTTTTGATATTGATTTCCATTTTAAGACCTCAGATTTCGAATTTCACTTCAAAACAAACTCAAGAAGAATGGCTCTTTTCATTAAACGATGGAAGAGTATTATGTTTCTCATAATGTCAAATGAATAAAAAAGCAAAAAGCTAGTAGTTATGAATAGCAGATCAGAGTCCTTTTAATTGTGTCATTTAAAGAAAATTCTTTACTTTCTGGTTACATCAAACTATAAAATTACTTCATAAAATCCAAATGCATGTACTCAACTATAAAAGCTACTACATTATGTTGCCCCTCAGTAATTTAAGCCAAATGTTTCTCAAATTATAGATTTTAATTTACCTTTTAAAATTAAATCTTACACCAAGAATGTGCATCAAACATAAAATGTTTGCGTAAATCCTGGTATTTGAATAAATTTAAATAGATTTTATTGATAGTATGCCCTGAGTTTAAAAAAGTACCTAATATTTTTATTTCTAATGTATTTTCCTGATAATTTGTTGAAGGCATATCTATAAAAGATACATTGTATTACCTTAAATGGTAACAGGATAAGAAACTTGGTATTCTAGAGAAATAGAGGACTTCATATTTAGGTTATTCTTTCTGGATAGAGCTCAGGACTGTCAAATAGAAACTTTCTACATTTAGCATTTTTAAGATAATTTATAACATAGGAAATCTTAGACTGTCATACAGGCATTTAGGTAAATTGATTTCCATGGGCATGTGCAGAACTTTCAGGTAAAATCCAGAAATTAACAGTAATTATCCAATCATTCTAACGGTGCCTTTAGATCCATATGTAGGTAAAATAACTTTGTACAGCACCAAAGCAATCCTGTTAAACGCTGTGATGAAATGGTGCATTTTGTAACATCCTTTCTTTTTACATAAAACTGGGACGTACTGGGGGCGATAAATAGGAAGACAAGTAGAAAAAAACTTATAAATACTTAAATCTTCTTAAATAACCTCCACTTGTCTACTGAAGTGCTTAAGCAGTAAATGCATGAAACTGATGATGCTTATGGTGGCCACAGCATGAGAGCATAAAAACACAACAGCAGGGCCTGGGTGGTCCTGGGGGACAGGGATATTACGGCGAGTTATGCAAGAGAAACCTTAGATCAGACTGCCTTAGGGAGCTGAGGAGCCACATCATAAAAGCAATTTGAGTCCATAATAAAATTGGAAGGAAAGTCTATCCTAAAACACTTAACATCTAAAACATATTTGAAAAAGTCTGTTACTGAATCAAAACCAAAGCCCTTAAGCTAGACGTAAGGTTCAAGCAATAAGATGCAAATTGCCTGCAACTAGGGGCAGAGGTAGATCAGGTAAACATTCTTGAACAGATGCCACATTGTTTAATGTATGAGAGTAAGAGCAAAGATAATATTGCTCATTAGTTCACTCATTCAGTAGGTATTCATTTGCTGAGTTCCTACTGCATACCTGTTAAATTTTAGGCCTTGAGAATATATTGATATAGAAAAAATAAAAACCATGTCCTTGTGGGGATTAAACTTTAGTTGTGGAGGACAGAAAATAAACAACAGAGTAGAACATACTTTTGTGCTAGGTGGTGACAGGTGTATGGAAGAAACAAAGCAAGTTAAGGAGGATAAGAAGTATTGTGTGAAAGGAGTAGGATGCAATTTTAAATGGCGTAGTCAAGAAAGTTTTCACTGACCTGAAAAAGGTAAGCAATCCATGCATATGTTTTTGGAAGAGTGGTCCAGACAGGATATTAGGAATAAAATCCTGTTGCAAGAATATCTTTGGCTTGAGAAAGAACAAGAAGGCTAATATAATTGGAATGGCATGAAAGAGGTGGGAGATAAAATAGGGTTCAAGTGATACACAGTTTTGTAGACTTTTCTAAGAATCTTAACATGTGCAATGAAGTTTTCCATATGGCTTCCATTGTGAATGAGATGAGACTACTGAAAGATTTTTAAATAGATAAGTGAGATAATATTTTTTAGGGGACCACTCTGGCTGCTATGCAAACAACAGATTATGAGGAAGGAAAAATAGAAATAGGGAATCTAGATAGGATGATACAGCAACAATCTAAGTAAGAGAAGATTATAGCAGGTGGTGATAAAGGTGGTGGTGAGAAATTATCAGATACTAAAGCAGGGTTTCCTGACTTTGGGACTACTGAAATTTTGGGGTGAATTTTTTTTGTTGTTGTGGAAACTTCCTTGTGAATTGTAGGAAATGTATTTTTTCATCTTTATAAGTTATAGTTTTTAATTTTGAGGTGCATATTGTATATATTTATGGGATATATAACATGTTTTGATATAAGCATTCAAAGCATAATAATATCATAGAAAATAAGTATCCATTCCTTCAAGCATTTATCCTTTATTACAAAAAGTCCAATTATACACTTTATTTTTACATTTACCATGAAATTATTACTGACTATAGTGACCCTGTCATGCTAGCAAATACTGGGTCTTATTCATTTTTTTCTATTTTTCTTTTGTACTCATTTACGATTTGCAACCCTCTCTCCCACTTCCACTACCCTTCGTAGACTCTGTTAACCATCCTTCTAGTCTCTATCTCCATGAGTTCTAGTGTTTTGATTTTTAGATCCCACAAATAAGTGAGAACACATGAGGTTTGTTGTTCTGTGCCTGGCTTATTTCCCTTAGGATGCTGACCTGCAGTTCCATCCATATTGTTGCAAATGACTGAATATTATTTTTATGGCAGAATAGTACTCCATTGTATATATGTACCACGTTTTAAAAATTCATTCATATGTTGATAAACACTTAGGCTACTTCCAAATCTTGGCTTATAGTGAATAGTGCTGCAATCAATATGGGAACATAGATATCTCTTTGATGTACTGATGTCCTTTCTTTTGGGTATATAGATCCAGCAGTGGGATTGCTAGATCATATGGTTGCCTTGTTTTTAGTTTTTTGAGGAACCTCCAAATTGTTCTCCATAGTAGTTACTAATTTACATTTCCACCAACTGTGTATGAGGGTTCCCTTTGCTTCATATCCTCACCAGCATTTGTCATTGCCAATCTTTTGGATAAAACTACATTTTAACTGGGGTGAGATGATATCTCATTATACTTTTGATTTGCATTTCTCTGATGATCAATGATGTTGAGCAGTTTTTCATGCCTTTTTGTCATTATTTCTCTTCTGAGAAATGTCTACTCAAATATTTTGCCCAATTTTATATCAGATTGTTAGATTTTTTCCTATAGAGTTGTTTGAGCTCCTTATATATTCTGGTTATTAATTCCCTGTCAGGTGAGTTGTTTGCAAATATTTTCTCTCATTCTTTAGGTTATCTCATCACCTTGTTGGTGGCCTCCTTTGCTGTGTAGAAGCTTTTTAACTTGATGTGATCCCGTTCATCCATCTTTGTATTGGTTGCCAGTGCCTGTGGGGTATTGCTCAAAAAGTCTTTGCTCACTTCAATGCCCTAGCAAGTTTCTCCAATGATATCTTGTAGTAGTTTCATTGGTTGAAGTCGTTAATTATTTAAATCATTTTTATTTGATTTTTGTATATGTAAAGAGATAAGGTCTAGTATCATTCTTCTGCATATAGATATCCATTTTCCCCAGCACATTTATTGAAGAGATTATCTTTCCCCCTATGTATGTTCTTGGCACCACTGTCTAAAATAAGTTCACTGTAGGTATGTGGATTTATTTCTGGGTGCTTTATTCTGTTCCTTTGGTTAATATGTCTGTTTTTATGCAAGGATCATGCTGTTTTGTAATTACATTATATATTGTTTTATAATTACATTATAATTCTGTAGTATAATTTGAAGTAAGGCAATGTGATTCCTTCAGTTTTGTTCTTTTTGCTCACAATAGCTGTGGCTATTCTGGGTCTTTCATGGTTCTATATAAATTTTAGAATTGTCCTTTCTATATCTGTAAAGAATGTGATTGGTATTTTGATACAAATTGCATTAAATCTGTAGGTTGTTTTGGGGTAATATGGACATTTTAACAATATTGCTTCTTCCGATTCATGGACTGGAATATCTTTTCATTTTTGGTGTCCTCTTCAATTTCTTTCATAAGTGGTTTATAGTTTTCATTACAGAAATCCTTTACTTCTTTGGTCAAGTTAATTCCTAAGTATTTAATTTTATTCATAGTTATTGTAAATGGAGTTACTTTTTATCTTCTTTTTAGATTGTTCACTGTTGGCAGATAGAAATGCTATTGATTTTTGTGTGTTTTATACCTTGCAACTTTGCTGAATTTGCTTCTGATAGTGTTTGTGTGTGTGTGTGTGTGCACCGTCTAGGTTTTTTTTAAATATAAGATCATATCATCTTCAAATAAGGATAATTTGACTTCTTCCTTTCCAGTTTGATATCCTTTATTTATTTTGCTCATGTCATTACTCTAGCAAGTACTTCCAGAACTATGCTGAATAATAGTAGTGAAAGTGGACATCATTGTCATCTTCCAGATTGTACAGGAAAGGCTTTCAGTTTTTCCCCATTCAGTATATTACCTGTGAGTCTGTTGTATAAGGCTTTATGTTGAGGTATATGTCTTCTATAACCAGTTTTTGAGGATTTTAACATGAAGGGAGGTTGAATGTTATCAAAAGTTTTTCCAGCATCAATTGAAATGATTTTATGGTTTTTGGTCTTCATTCTGTTGATAGGATGTATCACACTGGTTGATTTGCATATGTTTAACCATCCTTGCATCCCTAATAAATCTCACTTAGTCATGATAAATAATGTCTCCAATGAGTTGTTGAATAGTTTGCTAGTATTTTGCTGAAGATTTTTACATCAATATTCATCACAGTTATTGACCAGTAGTTTTATTTTTTTGATGCCTCTTTGTCTGGTTTCAAAATCAGGGCAATACCCTACTGTAGAATGAGTTGGGAAGTATTCCCTCCTGCTCTGTTTTTCAGAATAGATTGAGTGGGATAGGCATTACTTGTTCTTTAAATGTTTGGTAGAATTCAGCAGAGAAGCCAGCAGATCCCTGGCTTTTCTTTACTGGGAGACTTATTATTATTATTATTATTATTATGGCTTTGTTCTCATTTTTTTACTGGTCTGTTTAGGTTTTTCATTTCTTCATGATTCAATCCTAGTAGGTTTTATGTGTCTAGAAATTTGTCTATTTCTTCTAGATTTTCCAATTTATTGGCATATAGTTGCTTATATAGCCATTCGTGATCCTTTGAATTTCTGCAATGTTAGTCATAACATCTTCTTTTTCAACTTTGATGTTATTTATTTGGCTCATCTTTCTTTTTTTGCATAAGTAGTCCAGTTAAAGATTTGTCAATTTTATTTAACTTTCAAAACTAAATTTTGTTTAATTTATCTTTTTTATTTTTTCATTTCAATGTTATTAATTTCAGGTATGATCTTTAAATATCTTCTGTTTATTTGGTTTTGGTTTGTTCTTCCTTTTCTAGTTCTTTAAAATGCATCATTTAAAGCTTTTCTTCCTTTTTGATGTAGGCACTTAACTACCAATGAACTTCCCTCATAGTACTGCTTTTGCAGTATCCTGTAGGTTTTGATATGTTATTTTAATTATAGTTTGTTTCAAGAAAAAATTCAGTTTCCTTCTTAATTTCTTCATTGACCCACTGTTCATTCAGGATCATATTGTTTAATTTCTATGAATTTGCACAGTTTATAACATTCCTCGTTATTGATTTGTATTTTATTCTATTGTGGCAGAGAAGATACTTGATGTTACTTCAGTTATTTGAATGTTTTATTGCTTAGTTTGTGACTTAACTTATGATTTATCCTTAAGAATGATCCACGTGCCGAGGAAAAGAATGTGTATTCTGCAGCTCTTGGATGAAACATTTTGTAAGACAGTCTATCAGGTTCATTTGGTTTATAGTGCAGATTAAGTTTGATGTTTCTTTATTTTCTGTCTGAAAGATCTGTCCAATGCTGGAAGTCAGATGTTGAAGTCTCCAACTATTATCATATTCATATCAATCTCACTCTTAGGTCTGATAATATTTCCTTTATATATATTCGTGCTACAGTGTTGAATGCATATATATTTTAAATTGTTATATTCTTTTGCCAAATTGAACCCTTTATCATTATATAGTGGCCTTGTTTTTTTGTATAGTTTTTATCTTGAAATCTATTTTGTCTGACATAAATATAGATACTCCTGTGCTATTTTGGTTTCCATTGGCATGGAATACCTTTTTACATCCCATTATTGTCAGTCTGTGAGTCTTTATAGGTGAAGTGTGTTTCTTTTAGGCACCGGATGATTGGGTTTTGTTTTATTTAAACTTTCATTTTAGATTTGGGAGCACATGTAAGGTTTTGTTATATAGGTAAACTTGTGTCATGGGGTATTGTACAGATTGTTTTATTATCCAGGCATTAAGCCTGGTATCCAATAGTTACTTTTTCTGCTCCTCTCTTTCCTCCTACTCTCCATCCTCCAGTATATCCCAGTGTTTGTTCTTCCCTTCTTTGTGTTTGAGTTCTCATCTTTTAGCTTCCACGTACAAGCAAGAACATAAGCCATTTGATTTTCTGTTCCTATGTTAGTTTACTAAGGATAATACCCTCCAGCTCCACCTATGTTTTTGCAAAACACATGATCTTGTTCTTTAGCCAGTCTATGTCTTTCATTTGAAGCATTTAGTCCACTTATAATAAATGTTATTATTGATAAGGGCTTCTGACATTTTGCTATTTTTTTCTGGAAGTTTTGTGGTCTTTCTTCTTCCTATCTTCAATTTAGTGAGGGTGATTTTCTCTGGTGATGATTTAACTTCTTGTTTTTATTTTTATTTTTGTTTATCCATTGTATTTTTTTTTTTTGGTTTGAGATTACTATGAGGATTTCAAATACTATGTTACAACCCATTATTTTAAGGTGATAACAATTTAACACTGTTTGCATATACAGACAAAGAAAATACCCTTCTTTGCCTTAATTTCTTCCCTCCTCTTTTTAACTTTTTATTTCTATTTATGTCTTATTGCACTGCCTTCAAAATTTGTTGTATATATTTTTGATGGATTAGTTTTTCTACTTTAGATAGGAGTAGTTTACACACCAAAGTTACAGCATTACAATATTCTGTTTTTCTGTGTATTTACTATTATCAGTGAGTTTTGTAACCTCAGATGATTTCTTATTGCTCATTAACATCATTTTCTTTCAGAATGAAATATTCCATTTAGCATTTCTTGTAGGACATGCCTAGTGTTGATGAAATCCCTCAGCTTTGGTTTGACTGGGTAAGTTTTTATTTCTTCTTCATGTTTGAAGATATTTTCACTGTCTATATTACTCTAGGGTAAAAGATTTTTCTTTCAGCACTTTAAATGTCATGCCACTCTCCCCTGCCTGGAAGGATTACACTGAAAAGTCTGCTGCCAGACATATTGGAGCTCCGTTGTATGATATTTGTTTCTTTTATATTGCTGCATTTACAATCTTTGTCCTTGACCTTTGAGAATTTGATTAATAAATGCCTTGAGGTAGGTTTTTTGAGTAAAATTCTGCTTGGTAGATCTATAACCTTCTTGTAGTTGAATGTTAATATCTATCTCTAGGTTTTAAAAATTCTCTGTTATCCCTTCAAATAAACTTTTTCTTTACTTTCTCCTTAAGGCCAATAACTCTTACATTTGCCCTTTTGAAGGTATTTTCTAGATCCTGTAGAGGTGGTTTTTTTTTTTTTTTTTTTTTTTGCTTTTATCTCCTCTGATTGTGTATTATCAAATAGCCTATCTATCTACCTTCAACCTCACTAATTCTTTCTTCTGCTTGATCAATTATATTAAGAGACTCTGATATATTCTTCAGTATACAAATTGTTTTTTCAGCTGTAGAATTTCTGCTTCTTTTTAATTATTTCCATGTCTTTGCTAAATTCATCTGATAGAGTTCTGAATTTATTCTGTGTTATCTTGAATTCCTTTAAGTTTCTTCAGAACAGCTATATTTTGACTTTTCTATTGGAAAGTACATGTATCTGTTTCTCCAGTATTGGTCCTTGGGCCTTACTCAGTTCATCTGGTGAGGTAACGTTTTCTTGGATTGTCTTGATACTTGCAGATGTTTCTGTCTGGGCATTAAAGAGTTAGGTACTTATTGTAGTCTTCATAGTCCGAGTCTATTTGTACCCATTCTTCTTGGAAAGGCTTTCCAAATACTCAGAAGAAATTGAGTGTTGTAATCTCAACCTTATCAGCTTTAGGGGCACCCTGAGCTCAGAGTCTGTGGTTCTTAGAGACTGCTAGAGGTATGAACTTCATGGTCTTGGACAATATCTGGGAGAATTCACTGGATTACTGGGCAGAGACCTTTGTTCTCTTCTCATACTTTCTCTCAAACAGATTCTGTCTCTCTCTGTTCTGAGCCACATGGAGCTAGAGGTAGAATGACACAAAGCACCCCAAGGTCACCATCACTAGGACTGTGCTGGGTCAGACCTGAAGCCAGCATAACATTTGGTCTCACCCAATGCCTGGAGTAACTGCACCTTGGCTACTGCCTATGTTTGTTCAAGGCCCTAGGGCTCTATGATCAGCAAGTGGCAAAGCCAATACAACCTGTTTCCTTCCCTTTGGGGCAGCAAGTTTCACCAGACCAAGGGTAGGACCAGAGGTGCTACAAGGGAGCCAGGGACTAGAGTCAAAGACCTTACAAGTCTAACTGGTATTCTATTGTACTGCAGCTGAACTGGCACTCAAACCACAAGATGCTACTGCACCTCTTCCCTCCCTTCTCCAAATGCAAAGGAGACTTGCTCCATGATCACCACCAGCACAGGCCCTTCAGGAATACTGCCAGACTACCACCAATGTTTTCTTAAGGCCCAAGAACTCTTCACTCAGCTTGTGGTGAATGCTGCCTGGCCTGGGATTCATCCTTCAAGGAAGTGGGTCCCTTCTGGTCCAGGGCAGGTTCAGAAATACCTTCCAATAGGTAAGGTCTGGAACTGGGGACCCCAAGAGCTTGCTTGGCATTCTACCACTCTGTGAATGAGCTGATACTTGTGGTGTAAGATAAAGTCCCCTTTCCCTTTCCCTGTGCTTTTCTCAAGCAGAAAGAGGTTCTCTCACCATAACCATCAAAGCTGGGAATGTGCTAAATTTCACCTGAAGTCAGCAAGTCTGTCTCACCCAAGGCCCTCAATATAGTACCTGCTTATTGTGCTGCTTATTCAAGACTCAAGTGCTCTTACAGTTAGCAAGTGATGAACCCTGTCAGGACTACATCCTTCCCTTCAAGAAAGTAAGTTCTCTTCTAGCCCAGGGTGTGGCTAGAAATGTCTTCCCAGTGCTAAGGCCCAGAAAGGAGGCCTCACCGCTCTGATTGATACCCTACCCTGCTGGGGCTAAGCTGGTGTCCAGGATGCAAGACAAAGTCCTCCCCACCCTTTCCTCTCCTCTCCTCAAGCAGAAGAAAGGGGTCTGTTTTAGAGCCATGAGGAGTGTAGCTTTGGATTATGGCAGAGGTGATGGCAGGACACCCTTAGACACCCTGGCTTGTTTCTCAGTAGGTTGCATGCCCCCTCACATGGTGCACCGGCCCTAAGTTCAGTTAAGCACTAAGACTTGCCTTGCAGTTGCTATTCCTGTGGTCTACCCTGCCTTTCAAGTTTACTTAGGGCTCTAGAGTACTTTTGCCTGTTCTGGTGAGGCCTTTATGGGAAGTTAAGTTCTGACCATTGAGATCCATAATTTCCATCTGGGTAGGGGTGGTTTGAAAGCTCCCTCAATGGCAAGGCATCAGCTGAGTTTGGTCTGGTTTTTATTTCTGCTTTAACAGGGCAGTGTTGGGTGAGTTCAGTGCCTTATAGTTGTGATGCTCTCCCTCTCCCCATTGTAAGAAAACACTCTCTGCACCATGCTGCCCATGCCAGGAAATGGGAGAGGAGTGGTGTCAGTGATTTAAGGCTTCTTTCCTACTTAAGTACCTCTTTCAAGAATATAAAGTTAAAACCAGGTATTATGAAAATTAACCTGATTTTTGTGGTTCGTATGAAGGTGCTTTTTTTGTGTATCTAGATCGTTGTTAAATTGGTGTCTTTGTGTGGGAGACAATTGGTGGAGCCATCTATTCTGCCATCTTGCTCTGCTCAAACTCGCAGTAGGATATTTAGTAGCATTCCTGGTCCATACCAATTAAATGAAAGTAGCAACTGCTTTCCCCCTTATTTATGGCAATAAAAAAATGTCTCCAAACATTGCCAAGTGTCTTCTCAGATAAAAAATCAACACTAGTTTAGAATGACTATTATAGATACATTTCATAGTCAAAGCCAAAAAGGACTAGAAAGAGATATGTCCAGAATGATGCATCAATTGGGAAACAGTTAAACATTTGTCACTATAAGACAAAGCAAATAATCCAGGTTGTGTTGGTGAACATTTTTGAATGAACTAACCCAGGAAATAGCCTTGGGGGTGGAAGCATTGCCATGCCAAATATATCTGATTTATTAGGTAGCTCATAAGAACTGAAACAATATTTCAACTTGCAGAAAGAGAATATGAAGATTAAACACCAATTTTAAGAACACAAAGCTCATATTGCATGCTTTACTTTAATTTCTCTCTCAATGGAGAAAACCTAGCCATATGGCTACATGGAATGACAAGAGTTTTGCATTTATTCTCAAACTGGAAATACATGTGAGCAGTCAAAATGTGGGTAAAGAAGAGTCTATAACTAAATGAAAGGTTTGACAATGGGGGATAATTTGCTATTCTTCCAGTAATGTCTCAAAAGTTTGGTCTGATCAACTAAAAGTATCCTGTTTCCTTCCTAGGAAAAACTGGTAGAATATGTTTATCAAAATGTAAATGACCTAATTTCCCCAATTAAAAGACACAGACTGGTAAACTGAATAGAGGCAAGACCCATTGGTGTGCTGTATTGAAGAGACCCATCCTCACATGCAAAGACACACATAGGCTCAAAATAAAGAGATGGAGGAAGATTTTATAAGCAAATGGAGAGCAAAAAATAAAAAGCAGGGGTTGCAGTCCTAGTGTCTGATAAAGCAGACTTTAAGCCAACAAAGATCAAAAGAGACAAAGAACAGCATTACATAATGGTAAAAGGATCAATGCAACAAGAAAAGCTAACTATCCTAAATATATATGCACCCAATACAGGAGCATCCAGATGCATAAAGCAAGTTCTTAGAGACCTACAAAGAGACTTAGACTCCCACACAATAATAGTGGGTGACTTTAACACCCCACTGTCAATATTAGACAGATCAACCAGACAGAAAATTAACAAGAATATGCAGCACTTGAACTCAGCTCTGGACCAAGTGGACCTAATAGACATCTATAGAACTCTCCACCCCAAATTCACAGAATATACACTCTTCTCAGCACCACATCACACTTATTCTAAAATTGGCCACATAATTGGAAGGAAAATCCTCCTCAGCAAATGCAAAAGAATGGAAATCATAGCAAACAGTCTCTCAGACCACAGCACAATCAATTTAGTACTCAGGATTAAGAAACTCACTCAAACAGCACAACTTCATGGAAACTGAACAACCAGTCTCTGAATACTACTGGATAAATAATGAAATGAAGGCAGAAATAAAGATGTTCTTTGAAACCAGTGAGAATGAAGATACATGTACCAGAATCTCTTGGATTTAAAGCAGTGTCTAGAGGGAAATTTATAGCACTAAATGCCTACAAGAGAAACAAGGAAAAATCTAAAATTGACATCCTAGCATCATGATTAAAAGAATGAGGGGAGCAAGATCAAACAAATTTGAAATCTAGCAAAAGACAGGAAATAATTAAGAGTAGAGCAGAACTGAAGGAGATAGAGACATTAAAAAAAAAAAACCCTTCAAAAAAATCAATGAATTCAGGATCTGGGTTTTTGAGAAGAGCGATAAAATAGATAGACAGACTGTTAGCCAGACTGTGAGCCAGACTAACAAAGAAGAAAAGAGAGAAGAATCAAATAGATGAAATAAAAAGCGATGAAGGTGATATCATCACTGATCCCAAATAAATACAAACTACCATCAGGGAATACTACAAACACCCCTATACAAATAAACCAGTAAATCTAGAAGAAATGGATAAATTCCTGGACACTTAATACCCTCCCAAGACTAAACCAGGAATAAGTCAAATCCCTGAATAGACTAATAACAAGGTCTGAAATTGAGGCAGCAATAAATAGCCTACCAACCAAAAAAAAGTCCAGGATCAGACAGGTTCATAGCCAAATTCTACCAGAGGTACAAAGAGGAGCTGGTAACATTCCTTCTGAAACGATTCTAAACAGTAGAAAAAGAGGATATCCTACCTAACTCATTTTATGAGACCAACATCATCCTGATACCAAAACCTGGCAGAGACAAAACTAAAAAAGAAAAATTCAGGCCAATATCCATGATGAACATTGATGTGAAAATCCTCAATAAAATACTGGCAAACCAAATCCAACAGCACAGCAAAAAGCTTATCCATCACAATCAAGTTGGCTTCATCCCTTGAATGCAAGGCTGGTTCAACATACACAAATATATAAACGTAACCCATCACATAAACTGAATCAAAGACAAAAACCACATGATTATCTCAATAAATGCAGAGAAGGCCTTTGACAAAATTCAATAGCCTTTTATGCTAAAAACTGTCAATAAACTAGGTATCGATAGAATGTATCCCAAAATAACAAGAGCTATTTATGACAAATCCACAGCCAGTATCATACTGAATGGGCAAAAGTTGGAAGCATTTCCTTTGAAAACTGGCACAAGATGAGGATTCCCCTGTCATCACATTTATTCGACATAGTATTGGAAGTTCTCACCAGGGCAATCAGGTAAGAAAAGAAAATAAAGAGTATTCACTTAGGAAAATTGTAAAGAAAGAAAATTTATTTTTTAGAAAAAGGAATAATGGGTATTGACTTAGGAAGTCAAATTTTCCCTATTTGCAGATGATATTCTTGTGTATTTAGAAGACCCCATCATCTCAGCCCCAAATCTCCTTAAGCTGATAAGTAACTTCAGCAATGTGTCAGGATACAAAATCAATGTGCAAAAATCACAAGCATTCCTATACACAAGTAATAGACAAACAGAGTCAAATCACGAGTGAATGCCCATTCATAATTGCTACAAAGAGAATAAAATACCTAGGAATACAACTAACAAGGATGTGAAGAACCTATTCAAGGAAAACTACAAATCGCTTCTCAAGGAAATAAGACAGGACAAAAACAGATGGAAAAACATTCCATCTCATGGTTAGGAAGAATGAGTATCATTAAAATGTCCATACTGTTCAAAGTAATCTACAGATTCAATGCTATTACCATCAAGTTACCATTCACTTTTTCACAGAAATGGAAAAAAAAAAATCTTAACTTTATATGGAACCAAAAAAGAGCCTGCATAGCCAAGATGATCCTAAGCATAAAAAACAAAGATGGAGCCATCATGCTACCTGACTTCAAACTATACTACAAGGCTACAGTAATCAAAACAGTATGGTACTGGTACCAAAACAGAGATATAGACCAATGGAACAGAAGAGAGGCCTCAGAAATAAAGCTACGCATCTATAACCATCTTATCTTTGACAAACAAGAAAAAAATAAGCAATGAGGAAAGGATTCCCTATTTAATAAATGGTGTTGGGAAAACTGGCTAGCCACATGCATAAAGATGAAACTGGACCCCTTCCTTACACCTTATACAAAACTTAACTCCAGATAGATTAAAGGTTTAAATTAAGACCTACCACCATAAAAACCCTAAAAGAAAACCTAGGTGATACCACTGAGGACATAGGCATGGGCAAGGACTTCATGACTAAAACACCAAAAGCAATGGCAACAAAAGTCAAAATAGACAAGTGGGATATAATTAAACTAAAGAGCTTCTGCACAGCAAAAGAAACTATCATTAGAGTGAACCAGCAACCAACACAATGGGACAAAATTTTTGCAATCTACCCATCTGACAAAGGACTAATAACCAGAATCTATGGAGAACTTAAACAAATTTACAAGAAAAAGACAACCCCATCAAAAAGTGGGCAAAGGATATGAACAGACACTTCTCAAAAGGAGATATTTATGCAGCCAACAAACATATGGAAAAAAGTTCACTATCATTGGTCATTAGACAAATACAAATCAAAACCACATTGAGATACCATCTCATACCAGTTAGAATGGTGATCATTAAAAAATCAGGAAACAGATGCTGGAGAGGATATGGAGAAATAGGAACACTTTTACACTGTTGGTGGGGTGTAAATTAGTTCAACCATTGTGGAAGATATTGTGGCAATTCCTCAAGGAATCATATTGGAACTAAAAATACCATTTTTACCCAGCAGTCCCATTACTGGGAATATACTCAAAGGATTATAAATCATTCTACTATAAAGACACATGCATGCATATGGTTATTGTGGCACTGTACACAATAGAAAAGAGTTGGAACCAACCCAAATGCCCATCAATGATAGGCTGGATAAAGAAAATGTAGCACATATACACCATGGAATGATATGCAGTCATAAAAAAGGGTGAGTTCATGTCCTTTGCAGGGACATGGATGAAGCTGGAAACCATCATTCTCAGCAAACTGATACAAAAACGGAAAACCAAACACCACATGTTCTCACTCATATATGCATGTCAAATACTGAGAACACATGGACACAGGGAGGGGAACATCACACACTGGGACCTGTCGGGGGGTGGGGGATAGAGGAAGGATAGCACTAGTAGAAATACCTAATGTAGATGACAGAGTGATGGATGCAGCAAACCACCATGGCACTTGTATGCATGTATCCCAGAACTTTAAGTATAATAATTAAAAAAAAAAAGTTAGTAATGGTTCAGGGGAAAGGCCAAGAGTTCAGTTTTTGACCATATTAAGTTTAAGATGCTTGCTTGACATCTATGTAGAAAGTGTTTTGAGAGAACGACCCAAATAACTTACAAGAGTTTGGAATACAAATTGACATTTCAGGACATGAGCTTGGGAAATGGATAAGCTTACCAAAGGTGTGTGTATGTGTGTGTGTGTGTGTCTGTGTGTGTGTGTGTGTCTGTGTCTGTGTCTGTGTATGACTAATGGATTCTAATAAGAAGTCTTGGGATCCTCTAATGCTTCTAATTCAGGAAGATGAGAAAGAATTAACACATGAAACTGAGATGTGGCAGCAAGTAGAATGGAAATTACTATAGAGTCCCAGAAGCTTAGTGAAAGTGCTTTAAGGAAAATAAAATGGTCAATTATGATAAACCCTTCTAAATGAGTATGAAGAACTAAACATCATGATCTTAGAGCAATTTTGGTGGCATGGTGATTTTGAAAAGGAGGTAATAAAAAATATGAGAAGAGAACTGGAAACAACTGTCATAGTAACTTATCCAAGGCGTTATATTGTAATCAGAGCAGAGAAATGGAACTGATGTTGCAGGGTCGGGGTGGGGCTGGTAAAGAGGTTTTATCATCCAATAAATTCTATACAATATTTCAATATTAATATGAAATATTCCCAAAACTGGAAAATTTATAACTTTTGCTATTTTTCCCAAGTACCTCAAAACTTAACTAGCCTGAGTTCTGTAATGAATACCATTATACTCTTTTTTATTTAAAAAGTGATATGGAAAATTTTATATTTTCATTTAGAAAATGAAATACATAAATCATAAAATTTTATTATTTTGAATCCTATATAATATTATTTGAAATAATAAGGTTGACATTTCATCAATATGTGCTAGCATGGCCATCATCCACTAAATATTTTCCCCTAACCTGATAATTTTTGTATCTAGCTATATGCTGCTTACAATAGACAAAATCATAACAACACAGAAAGGATGAATTTCAAAGAATAGAAAAAGAGATAAGCAAATATTAACAAAATAAAGACTGGCATAACTATATGAATACAAAAAACTAAGATAAATCCATATTGACAGATTAAAAAAGGTTAATAAGTAATGAAAGCAATTCAAATTATTTAGAAGATAAAGCATTACTAAACTTGTAAGTACTTAATAACACAGCCTCAAATAAAAATAGCAAAAATTGACTGAAATATAAGGAAACAGACAAATGCATCATATGAATTTTAATACAATACTCATAGAACATGTGCACAAGTAAACTTCATCCAATGGCCATAAATGGAACATTACACTTAATAAATGAGAACATGTCTTTCAAGTACAAATGGAACATATGTAAAGACTGACAATACTGATCCAATATTATACCTGTAAATTTTAAGGTTAAAATTTGAACACAATTAAGTTAGATATCAATATTAAAAATTGTTAAAGTATTCCATTTTGAGAAATTTAAAAATACAGTTCTAAATAATATATAGGTCAAAGAAGATAAACCAGTGACGTTTTTTGATTAAATGATGTCTATTTAAGCTGTTTATTAAGTATTTTTTAAACATTTCTTTTTTGAGACAGAGTCTTACTCTGTTACCCAGGCTGGGGTGCACTGGCACAACATTAGCTCACTGCAACTTCCACCTGCTAAGCTCAAGTGATTCTCCTGCCTCAGCCACCTGATTGGCTGCGACACAGGCATGCATCACCACACTCAGAAAATTTTTGTATTTTTAATAGATACAGGGTTTCACCATGTTGGCCAGGCTGATCTCTAACTCCTGACTTCAAGAAATCAAAATAATTTTGAAAAATAAGAACAAATTGAGGCTGGGTATGCTGGCTCATTCCTGTAATCCAGCACTTCAGGGTGCTGAGATGAGCAGATTGCTTGAGGTCAGGAGTTTGAGCCCAGCCTGGTCAATATGGTGCTGTGGCTCACACCCGGGCATTTTTTGACATCATCTTAGAAAAGACTAAAATACATAACAAATCTGTGGCATGAAAAAGAAATACAAAAGAAGACAAAAGCAACATTAGATATAAAATATATGCTAAAGATACAATATTTTTAAAATTAATAAAATAAACATAAGTAATTAATGATAAAAGCAAATGCTTTACCAATAAATGTAAAAGCTTGTTATCTCTTAAAATGATGTCATTGATTTCAACAAGCTCAAAAAATATAGAAAAAAGAATATCCCATAACTATTTAGAAAATTAATTAAAAATCCATGGGAATTCCTCTCTCCTCCAAATGAATTCTGGACCCAAATAGTGGTGAGTTTTTATGTCCATTCAAGAAATTAACCCCAAAACAATATAAGTTCTATAGAGCAGACAATTAAGGAACAGAAAATCAATGAGGGTACTATATCTTTGATACTATATCTTTGACACCCAAACTGAATGAGATAATAAGGGATTATAAAATTATTATCCCATCTAATTTTAAAAACACAGATAGAAATAGCTCACATAAACATTAGCACACTGGATTTTGCAAAGTATTAAAAAATCATCTTGGTGAAATTCATATTTTTTCCAGGAAAGGTAGGATTTATCTAACATTAGAAAAATTGATGAATGCAATTCCTGGTTAAATGAGGTAATTACTAGCTTCTTTAATAAACCTTCTAGATTCTGCTATTATAGAAATGATAGGTTAGAAGAAAAGCACATACTACTCTGTTGGCATCATGAGTTATTTGATACAATTTATGATTCTGTAATATCCTCATGTTACTAGGATAAAACTTTGGTCATGATATATTAGCTATTGAAAATACAACTGTATTTAGTAGAGAATTTTTACAACTATAGTTACATAAGAAATGAATTGTGATTTTATCCTTGTAATTCAATAAATTTCAGTTTAAATAGACAACAGTATCAAAACAGTATTTTGATATACTGTATCCTGAGAAACACTTTTTTAAAAAGTGTCATCTGTGCATGCAACATTTGCTAAAACTCATCTGCAGAACCATGTTCGGCTGATGTGATCTTGGAAATGCTTTCCATTACCAAGCCAAGGTTTTCAACAGGATTTGGTCTGAGTTTTCTTGTGTCCCTTTTTGCATTTCATATATCCCCCCAGAAACTTTTTTTCAACTAGAATTTTAATTATTACTATATGATTAATACTATTTTTAATATAACTTACTGTCTGGTAGAGGAATTTCTGGCCCCATCCCCCAGCCATGTGGAAAGAGCCCGACTCCTGATAAGGAAAGCCTTTCCCCCGCAAGGAGGCCACATGGAAAGGGCTTAACTTCCTTATGTGACTCAGCACAACGACCCCGGCTGAAGGAACTCCAGCACCCTTCCTCCGCCTAGCAACCACCTAACCAATCACCACCTGCCCCTTCAGCTCCCGCCCAGCAGACTTCCTGCCTAGGACCTGGCCAATCACCATCTGCCCTATTAGCTCTCCCCTAACTTCCTGCCCACTAAACTTCCCATCCAGCGAACTCCCCGCCCAGCAACTGGGACTGACCAATCGTCATCCACCACCTCTGCTCTCCCATCGCCCAGGCCCTCTGCCCCTATAAAGCCGACCGAACAAAGAAAGCGCGTGCAATTCCTCCCTGCCTGCCTGAGTCGCCCGGAGATCCCAATAAAGTCGGTACCGGCCACCATGCGTCCTGCCTCGTGTCTACTGGGTGCCTGCCTCCGTGGGCTGGGGGTCCCACAACCGGGGGTCGCACACTTACAACTTCTACCTTTATAGCAATTCCTTTTCATTTTATATTTTCTTTTGTTTTTCCATTTATTTCTCAATCTCAAAACAATTGTGTATTTTTTTAATGTTTTCAAAAGTAACAAAAATTTATGTTGCAAAATAAGACATAATGTCTATTTTTCAAACCCTTTAAATTATTCAGTATTTTTGCTTTTACAAAACAAGACTGGCTGAAATGATTAATAAGACACACAAGTCTCTAGCATACACTTTACAAAGTAAAGTGACATAAATACCATAAAAACAGACTACAAAATGAAAACCATTATAAGGATGCTATTATTTAATCTCCAAAAGATAGCAGTCATGAAGCTCGATGCACTTAACATTGTAGATTTGAAATATATACAGCTAAAACTGATAGGGACTACTAGAAAAGAATTATATTACAAAAAATATATAAATTTGTAAGAAATAAACATATCAAATATACCTCAAGCAAAAATATTTAAATAATAATCTTAAGATTTATCTGATAGATAAGTCTGCATCCAATACAGAATATATATTCTCATTTAAAATGTGTATTGGACATTAATAAAAATTGACCCAGTAATTGAGTACAATGTAAATATAAAATTCCAAAAACTTGATACATATAAGTGACATTTATATAACAAAATTAAATAAATTTGTAATCCGCAGAAAGATAGGCTCTCTCATATAAATGTAGGTCAGGGTATTGTTAGCCAATCTAGGTTAGCCTCTTTTGCGGTAACTAAAATTATTTGATTTTGCTCCACATATTTCATTCTCCAGGGAGCTTACTCAATCATGTTCTCATGGTAATAGCAGAATGTGAGAGGGTCAGAAGAAAACATGCAGTGCCTCTTGAGGCTAGACTGGGAACTGATACACTCTTCTTCATTTCTATCTGATTTTATTGGCCAAAGCAAGGTAAAGGACAAATCAAGATTTAAGACATAGGGAACTAGACCACACACCTCTTTATTGAGAGGAGCTAGGGAGTTACATGGTGAAGAATGGATATGGGGAAGGGTAAAAAATTGAGACCTTGAAGCAATCATTCTTCCATATGAAGAGTAGGAAAGACAGGCAATGTGGGTCTTAGCAACTAGTTAGGTCCATGCAATGCTTTTAGAAATAATATGCAAAAGATTATCTATATGCAACTTACCCAAAACAAATATTACACAATAGGTTGGATGATTATGGGGAAACACTTTTTTCTCTAAACAACTAATGCCTAGATGTTTATAAAGCTAAAAAAATGAAAAATCCAGAATTTGTCACAAATTACAGAATACGATTTTGATAAAGCATTAACACATAGGTATTAATATGATTTATAAATGCTCTACTAATATTTCTCTTTTCCTTTATGCTTTCTACTTTTCTCTCAAAGAACAGTGAAGGAACTTTACATGTACCATGACATTTCAGTTTTTTTCAGGAGGAAAAATTATTTAAACTGCTTCAGAGTTTTCCATGAAGAGTAATGGTTTTTTGTTGTTGACAGATCTATGACTTTATTAATAATAATGTTGCCCCTTCTAGGGGAAATAGCCACCTTTAGCTTGGTTTCCTAATCATTTAATTAAAATCTCTACAGCAAAAGCTTTGTGCATGGTATGGTAAGAATAGGGGAAGTACTGAATGTACTCGCTGAATACTGTGAATCAACAAAGAATTTTAATAATGGGTGATGAGTATGATAGTATCACATAATGGTTTCACTATATTGCATGACACTGCCACCTATGTATTCTTGATTATTCTTCACTTATGTCATGCCTCAATTCAAAAAGGATTTGAAGTCTTGAATGATCTCTATTTATTAAAGTATTTAACAACATTAAGAGCCCATTGTTTTATGATTAACTACTGATATTTAACACTAGAAATAAAGGAAAAAAGAATTGTCATTCATTCCTCTGCTATATCATAATATAAATATAAGAATGCAAAGTGAGGTTGTGAAAAAAGTCCTAACGTAATGTGAAAGAGTATTTTTAATTAGAATTGGGACTCTCTATACAGACAAATTGTCAAATTTCATGCCCTCTGAAATATCAAAATAAATGAATTATACTCTAGTTACATGTAAAAAATGCTTTACTTTTAGAAAAAAATTTTTAACGCCCTGCACAAAAGATTAAAAGATATAGCCAAATGCATCTAGCAGATGTGGGTATAGTACCTGTTCCAAATGCCAGCTGGATTTGTAATTACATCTTTGGAGAGATTGAAGAGCTGAATGGCTTCACTGGATGTAGTATATATGATTTCCTGACAGCCAGTGCTACTTATCAAACATTAACTCTCCTTTAAGTAGAAATACTATTTTATATATACCATATTTAACATAGATCATGTATTAAAGAAGATATATATCCTTTAATTAATTCTCATATAAGTTAATATAATTAAGGGGGGGCTTCAAGATGTCTGACTAGAGGCATCCAGCACTTGCCTCTTCCACAAAGAGCAACAAAAATAGAAAGTCAATAATCACACTTCAAAGAGAAAGCTTGAGAGAAAACATTGGAATTCAACAAAGAAATGTCAGAAAACACCTGAGGCATGAATGGAAAGGAAAGCAGTGCAACCAACATGCCCAGGATTGGCTGGCAGCCCAGCAGGCTCCCCAGTGTGGAGAAAGCAGAGATACCAGCAGTCTACATTCCCAGCATGGACTCCTGTGACCCTATCCACAGAAGAGGCCCTGTACTCAAGTACAGGCCCCTGAGATAAGTAGTACAGCAAGCTTCCTGTAGTCCATACAATGGTGTTACTCCAAATGGGAAGCTCACACTGCGTCCCACATACCTCCTAGGACCCAAGCAGCTGCAGTATGTTGCCATTTTGAGAGCCCAGACATCATTCAGCCCTCAATGGTCCCTGCATCTCCACATCCCTGGAAACGTCTACTAACATCCTTCCATGTCCATCCAGATGGCTGCAGCAGCATGATGACAGCTGGACCCAGCAGTGTAGCAAGATTCCCCAGCTCCATAACCTTCACAGTGTCTTAGACCCTAGGGAATAATCTGTGCAGTGCCGCAGGGAGTCTGTCCACAGGACAAAGGGAGCCAAAGGGAATACTCCTGAAACTGAAAGCTGCCTTCCTGGGTCCACTGCCAATAAAAGCAACATGCATGTCCCCAGCAGCAGGGCTACAGAACATTTGTGTGTGTCCTGAATACAGTCTCTTTCTGCCCAATGCTGCTGCTACCTGAGTATGCTGCATAGGGTCTTAGGGACTGCCCCACGAACCACAGCCTGTACCCATGTACACCAACAGGGAGTCTAAGAACAGGCTTACCTGGCTTGGCACCACCCTGCAGTGCCTAAGCATGCCACTCTGGGACTTGGGCTTCACACTGCCCTATATATCATTCTGGGCATGCATGTATACCAACTGGAGGCCTAACAACAGGCTCAGGACAGCTGCCACTGGTGGCAAACAACACCATCTTGGAGACTGAGGACTTCCTTGCCCCATCCAGGGCAGACTAACCCAGCCTTCCACTGCTGACACCACTGCTGGCACCCAGCTGGCCTGCCTGACATATTGCAGCAATCATCATCACCAGTAGATGCTGATTAAGAGCCTGAGGATTTTCCTACCACTTCTACTGCCATTTTCCCATGACAGGGCATACTGCCCAGGGACCCAAAAATCAAGCCACCTGCCTGGCCGACTAATGCCACTGTTGGCATTTGAGAAAGCCACCTGGAAACCTAAGAATTGGCTCACCACAAGCTGATAATAGTGCCCACCCAAGGACCCAAAGACAGGCAGGCTTGGCCTGCTGCTGCCACTATTGGAGCCAGAGGACTGGTCTACCTCATGTCCTCAACGCCTCCCTGAGGCTTGGCAAAGCCTCGAAACATCCAAGAACTGTATGCCCAGTGATATGGTTTGGCTGTGTCCCCACCCAAATCTCACCTTGAATTTCCATGTGTTGTGAGAAGGACTCAGTGGGAAGTAATCATGGGGATCATGCAGGTGGGTCTTTCTCATGCTGTTTTTCTGATAGTGAATAAGTCTCATGAGATCTGATGGTTCTATGAAGAGGAGTTCCTCTGCATAAGCTCCCTCTCTCTTTGCCTGCCCCCTTCCATGTAAGATGCAACTTGGTCCTTCTTGTCTTCCACCATGTTTGTTGGGCCTCCCCAGCCATGTGAAACTGTAAGCCAATTAAACCTCTCATTTTCTTCCCAGTCTTGGGTACATCTTTATCACCAGTGTGAAAACAGGCTAATACAGTAAATTGGTACCAGTAGAGTGGGATGCTGCTGAAAATATACCCCAAAATGTGGAAGTGACATTGGAACTGGGTAAAAGGCAGTGGTTGGAGCAATTTGGAGAGCTCACAAGAAGACAGGAAAATCTGGGAAAATTTGGAACCTCCCAAAAACTTGCTGAATGGCTTTGAGAAAAATGCTGATAATGATATGGACAATGAAATCCAGGCTAAAGTGGTCTCAGATAGAGATGAGAAACTTGTTGAGAACTGAAGTAAAGGTGACTATTGTTATGTTTTAGCAAAGAGACTGGCAGTATTTTGCTTTGCCCTAAAGATCTGTGGAAGTTAGAACTGGAGAGAGATGATTTAGGGTACATGGAGGAAGAAATTTCTAAGCAGAAAAGCATTGAAAATGTGACTTGAGTGCTGCTAAAAGCATTCAGTTTTATAAGAGAAGCAGAGCATAAAATTTGAGAAAATTTGCTGCCTGACAATGTGATAGAAAATAAAATCCATTTTCTGGGGAGAAATTCAAGTTGGCTGCAGAAATTTGCATAAATAATGAGGAGCCAAATGTTCATCACTCAAACAATGGAAAAAATGGCTCCAGGACATGTCAGAAGTCTTCACAGCAGCACCACAATTACAAGCCAGAGGCCTAGGAGAAAAAATTGTTTCATGGGCCAGGCCTAGGTCCCCGTGCTGTGTGTAGTCTAGGGACTCGGTGCCCTGTGTTCCAGCTGCTCCAGCCATGGCTGAAAGGGCAAATGTAGAACTTGGGCCATGGCTTCAGAGGGTGCAAGCCCCAAGCCTTCGCAGCTTCCATGTGGTGTTGAGTCAATGAATGCACAGAACTGGGGTTTGAGAACCTCTGTCTACATTTCAGACAATGTATGAAAATACCTGGATGTCCAGGCAGAAGACTGCTGTAGGGGCAAGGCCCTCATGGAGAACCTCTGCTAGGACAGTGTGCAATGGAAATGTAAGGTCAAAACCCCTCACAGAGTCCCTACTAGGGAACTGCCTAGTGTAGCTGTGAGAAGAGGGCCATCATCTTCCAGACCCCAGAATGGCAGAGCCACAGACAGCTTGCATCATGTGCCTGGAAAAACCACAGAAACCACAAACACTCAACATCAGCTCATGAAAGCAGCCAGGAGGGAGACTGTACCCTGAAAAGCCACAGGGACAGAGCTGCTCAAGACCATTGGAAGCTATCTCTTGCATCAGTGTAACTTGGATGTGACACCTGGAGTCAAAGGAGATCATTTTGGAGCTTTTAGATTTAACTGCCCCACTGGATTTTGGACATGTATGGGGCCTGTAGCCTTTGTTTTGCCCAATTTCTCCCATTTGGAATGTGACAGCCATTTGGAATGACTGTATTTACCCAATGCCTGTACCCCCATTGTTTCTAGGAAGTAATTAGCTTGCTTATGATTTTATAGTCTCATAGGTGGAAGTGCCTTGCCTTGTCTTAGATGAGATTTTGGACTGTTGACTTTTTAGTTAATGCTGGAATGAGTTAAGACTTTGGGAGACTGTTGGGAAGGCATGATTGATATTGAAATGTGAGGACATGAGATTTGGGAGGAGCCAGGGGCAGAATAACATGGTTTGGCTGTGCCCCGACCCAAATCTCATCTTGAATTCCCATGTGTTGTGGGAGGGACCCAGTGGGAGGTAATTGAATCATGGAGATCATGAGGGAGAATCTCTTTCATACTGTTCTCATGACAGTGAATAAGTCTCATGAAATCTGATGGTTTTATAAAGAGGAGTTCCACTACACAAACTTTCTCTCTTTGCCTTCCTCTATCCATGTAAGAATTGACTTGCCCTCCTTGTTTTCCACCATGATTGTGAGGCCCCCCCAATCATGTGGCACTGTAAGTCCATTAAACCTCATTTTCTTCCCAATTTTGGATATGTCTTTATGGGCAGCAAAAGCATTCCTTAGAGGGACACTTATAGCAATAAATACCTACATCAAAAAAAGTAGAAAGATTTCAAATAAACAACCTTAAGGATGCATCTCAGGGTCCTCAAAAGGCAAGAACAAACCTAACCCAAAATTAGAAGGGAAAAAGAAGTAGCCAAGATCAGAGCAGAAATAAATAAAATAGAGACCAAAAGAACAACACAGAGTATCAATGTAACAAATAGTTAGCTTTTGAAAAGGCAAACAAAAGTTGATAAACTGCTAGTTAGACTAACAAAAAAAGAAAACCCAAATAAATAAAACCAGAAGGAGAAAAAAAAGAATATATTACAACTGATACCACAGAAATACAAAAGATTATTTTAAGTTACTATGACTAATATGAACTAACAAACTAGAAAACCTACAGCAAATGGATAAACTCCTGGATACACACTACCTACCAAGAGTAAATCAGAAATAAATAAAAAATTAGAAAAGACCAATAGTGATTAATAAAGATTGAATCAGTAATTAAATGTTTCTTTTTTGTCCAAACAACGAAAAGCCTAGGTTCTGATGCCTTCACTGCCGAATTCCTTCAAGCTGAAGAACTAATACTAATTCTTCTGAAATTATTCCCAAAAAATGGAAGAGGAGAAAACCAGATAAGGACATAACAACAGCAACAAAAATATCTGATTATAAAACCAGACAAGGATATAACAAAAGCAACAACAACAAAAAACCTACAGGCTGATATCCCTGATGAACACAGATGCAAAAAATTCTTATCAAAAATACTATTATAACATATCCAACAGCATATCAAAAGATAATACTTTCTTATAAAGTGGGATACATCCCAGGGATAAAATAATAGGTCAATATATGCAAATCAATAAACACAATACATCACATCAATAGAATGAAAATAACCAAATATCTCAATAGATGCAGAAAAGCGTGTGATAAAACTCAGTATCTCTTCATGATAAAAACTGTCAACAAACTAGGCATAGATGGATCATACCTCAACATGATAAAGGGCCGTGGAAAACAGATCCACAGATAACATAGTGAATGAGAAAAATATGAAAGCTTCTTTTCTCTAAGAACTGGAAAAAAGATAAAACGATGATTATTTTTGCCAGTCCTATTCAACATAATAGTACTTGAAGTACTAGCCAGAGAGATCAGGCAAGAAAAAGAAAAGGCATCCAAATTGAAATAAATAGAGTCAAATTGTCCCTCTTTGCATATGAGTTGATCTTATATTTAGAAAAACCTAAAGACTCTTCCAAAATACATAACTCTTAGATCTGACTTAAAATTTTAGTAAAGTTACTGAAGACAAAATCAGTGGTGTTTATAAACAGCAGTAATAAACCAGCTGAAAAAAAATAAAAAAGAAATTAATATCTCCAATAGCTACAAAAAATATAAAATACATAGGAATAAATTTAACCAAGGATATAACATACATCTGCAAGGAAAACTACAAAAACCTTATCTCTACTAAAATTACAAAAATTAGCCGTAGATAGTGGTGCACACCTGTAGTCCCAGCTACTTGAGAGTCTGAGGCAGGAGAATCACCTGAACACAGGATGCGGAGGTTGCAGTGAGCCAAGATTATGCCACTGCACTCCAACTTGGATAACAGAGTGAGACTCTGTCTCAAATAAAGAAAAAAAAATTGAAGAGGACACCAGAAAATAGAAAGACATCCCACACTCATGGATTGAATAAATATTGTTAAAATGACCAAATTACTCAAAGCAATCTAGAGATTCCACATATCCCTATCAAAATACCAATGACATTCTTCACAGAAATAGAAAACATAAAGCCAAAATTCACATAGAACCTAAAAAGAGCCCGAATGGCCAAAGAAATTCAGAGAAAAAAAAGAACAAAGCTGGAGTCCACACACTACCTGATATTCAAAATATATTTTAAGGATATAGTAACTAAAATAGCAAAGTATTGTTATAAAAACAGCTATACAGACAATTTTAACAGAAGAACCCAGAAATAAGTCCACATAATTGCAACTAACTGATTTTTCACAAATGTGCCAAGAATACACGTTGGATAAATCGCACTCTTTTCAATAAATGGTGGTGGGAAACTAAATATTCATATACAGAAAGATGAAACTAGTACCCTATCTCTTACTATATACAAAATCCACTCAAAATGGATTAAAGATCTAAGCATATGACTTAAAACTATGAACAACTAGATGAAAACACAGTAAAAACCCTCTAGGACATTGGTCTAGACAAATATTTTATGGGTAAGACCTCAAAAGCACAGACAACAAAAATAGCCATTGGGACTATATTAAACTAAAAAGATACTGCACAGTAAACTGAAAATCTAGCAGAATACAAGAAATAACTAAGATCAAAACAGAACTGAAGGAGCTATAGACACGAAAAACCCTTCAAAAATCAGTGAATCCAGGAGCTGTTTTGTTGAAAAGATTAACAAATAGATCACTAGCCAGACTAATAAAGAAGAAAAGAGAAACAAATCAAATAGACATGATAAAAAACGATAAAGGGGAGATCACCATTGACCCACAGGAATACAAACTATCATCAGAGAATACTATAAACACTTATACCCAAATAAACTAGAAAATCTAGAAGAAATGGACAAATTCTTGGACACATACACCCTCCTAAGTCTAACAGGAAGAAATCTAGTCCCTGAATAGACCAATACAAGTTCTGAAACTGAGGCAGCAAGTAACAGCCTACCAACCAATAAAAGTCCAGGACCAGATGGATTCACAGCTGACTTCTACCAGAGGTAAAGGAGCAGCTGGTACAATTCCTTCTGAAACTATTCCAAACAATAGAAAAAGAAGGACTCCTCCCTAACTCATTTTATGAGGGCAGCAGCATCATCCTGATATCAAAATCTGGCAGAGACACAACAAAAAAAGAGAAAATTTCAGGCCAGTATCCCTCATGAACATCAATGCAAAAATCCTCAATAAAATACTGGCAAATCGAATCTAGCAGCAGATCAAAAAGCTTATCTACCACAATCAAGTTGGCTTCATCCCTGGAAAGCAAGGCTGATTCAACATACACAAATCAATAAACGTAATCCATCACATATAAATAACCAGTGACAAAAACCATATGATTATCTCAATAGACACAGAAAAGGCCTTCAATAAAAGTCAACATTCCTTCATTCTGTCATTATTTTACAAGTATACTGTTGAATTTTCCAGAGGCTAAATAGTATCCATTGCCATAATTGTTCTGATGGCCACTGGAATTTGTGTTGTGTATTATTATGTCTTCCAAGATTTTCTAAAGTAAGCTCTTTGGGGTCTTTATTAATTTTTAAGGGTATAAAGTGGTCCTGAAACCAAAACACTTGACAACTACTGGCATAGGGTATTATTAATATAAGATCACTCATTTCTACTTCTTTAAGCCATAGAATGGTCCACTTTTAATGGACTTACTTCAGCTATATCCCAAGTACCAAGAATTTTCAAATTACACCTTTTCTTTGTATCAAATATATCGAATGTGTGCCAGGGTGTTCTACCACACAAGTCTTTCTAACAAGACCAGCAGGGTAGTTTCCTTTAGACTAGAACTTGGATTTTTTCTCTTTCACCTAAAAAGATTTCTTCCTACTAGAAGATTTATATATTACTATATGTGAGTAATGTAATACATAATTACATATATGTAAAAAATATTTATATATGTAAATTATATGTATAGATGGTTTATACTCTCTCTATAGTTTTAAACTAAAGTCTTTCTGGCCAGGCAGGGTGGCTCACACCTGTAATCTCAGCACTTTGAGAGGCCAAGGTGGGCAGATCACCTGAAGTCAGGAGTTAGAGATAAGCCTGACCAACATAGTGGAACCTCATCTCTATTAAAAAGATAAAAAGTAACCAGATATGGTGGTGCATGCCTGTAATCTCAGCTACTTGGGAGGCTGAGGCAGGAGAATTGCTTGAACCTTGGAAACGGAGTTTGCAATAAGCCAAGATCATACCACTGCACTCCAGCCTGGACGACAGAGAGAGACTCCATTGCAAAAAATAAAATAAAATAAAATAAAATAACCATTCTTGTAGAAGACTACATATAAAAACATTGATGAATTTCTGTAGATATGTCAACTGTATAATACTTAAACATTTATATTTTATGAAATGATAGTTGATTTAGAGACATACAAATAAACTCTTTATTAGAAAATCTCAAAATTTAAATGCACTTTTTAATCCAAAATAAACTATAATATGTAGCGACTGAGAAACTATCAGAGCTATCATTTGCCATGTACTTTGAAAGTAAACAGTCAGTCAACAGTCACCATTCAATTATAGTTTAATAGTGAAAAAATTAGTTCTACATCTTAGTTTTGGATTCCCTTTGGACTTCCTATATTTTAGCAAACCTTATAAAAAGCAGGAAGAAAAAAAAAGTAGAACTATTATTAATAACATAAAATTCATCTGTGAAGTTGACTTCTGGTATTTCTATTCCATATGCCTTCTATGTGTACCAAAAGGTTTCCTGTTTTTTACTTAGAAATCACTTCTCTCCTTGACTACAGGAGCTACCCATTACGTTATCCCACATCTTCAGAGGCAAAGCATAACTCAAGAACCATAAAACCCAGCTTCTTATTCAAAGACTTTCTACCACTTTAAAAGTTACCTGTTGATGCCAGATGTACTTCAAAACTGCTGAAAGTGGGTCACAACCAAAAATAATGGATCAATACAAAAATATTTAGGAATTATGAAAAAATAATTTACTGCCTTTAGAATGACCACTTTAAACATAATTTTAAAATCAGCTTTGTTTTATGATATTCAAGTATTATACAACTTAGTTGAAACTTACTTCAAAGTCTTTTTCAACTGGCTTTTCATTTTGTTAGTGTTAATACACAGAACAGAAATAGCAGGCATGATTTAGATAGAACTTAAATAGAATGTACACAAGTCCCAAGTGCCTATATCTTAGAAAAAGCACAGAAAATTTAAACATATCCTACTTTGTATCTTTTACCTCAGTACAATAGTTAAAGTAAACAAAGTTCCTATAACTACATTGTGCAATGGTTTCAGTCTCTCTTGCACGTTTCAGGGTACCCACCAAGCCAAAATCCTATTCCTTGAATTGAACTTTCATACACATTTCCTGATGAACAGTTGGGCCCACGTGTTCAAGTTTATGCCTTCCTGATAAAACCCAAATGGACCAAGGATAAACATCTCACTTAGCATGCTCTATAAGTGGGGAAGGGTCAATTATATATTTTATTGCAAGAATTTTAGCTAAAGGAAACAAGAAGGCTGACAAATGAAAACAAACAGTCAAGTTTGTTAAGTTTTGGTCAAGTTTGTTGAAGAGCAGATAGTTGTAGCAGTGCAGTCTTATTTAATTTGACAAAAGCAATAGGGAAACGATTTCCTATTTAATAAATGATACTGGTAGTGCTGATTAGCCATATGCAAAAAATTGAAACTAGATCCCTTTCTTACACCATATTCAAAATAGATTAAAGACTTAAAAGTAAAACCCAAACCTATAAAAAGCCTAGAAGAAAATCTAGGCAATACCATTCAGGACATAGGCACAGGAAAAGATTTAACGATGAAAACACCAGAAGCAATTGCAACAAAAGATTGACAAATGGTTTCTAATTAAAATAAAGAGCTTCTGCACAGCAAAAGAAACTATCATCTGATAAGCAACTTCAGCAAAGTCTCAGGACATAAAATCAATCTGCAAAAATCACAAGCATTCCTACATACCAATAACAGACAAACAGAGAGCCAAATCATGAGTGAACCCCCATTCACAATTGCTACAAGAGAATAAAATACCTAGGATTACAACTAGCAAGGGATGTGAAGGACCTCTTCAAGGAGAACTAGGAACCCCTGCTCAAGGAAATAAGGACACAAAAAGATAAAATAAATATTCAATGTTTATGATTAGGAAAAATCAGTATCATGAAAATGGCCATAATGCCCAAATTAATTTATAGATTCAGTGCTATCCCCATCAAGCTACCACTGACTTTCTTCACAGAATTGGAAAAAAACAACTTACACTTCATATGGAACCAAAAGAGAGCCTGCATAGCTAAGATGATCCTAACAGAAACAAAACAAAACAAAGAAACCAACAAAAAACAAAGCTGGAGGCATTACAATACCTGACTTTAAACCATCAAACCATACTACAATGCTACAGTAATCACAACAGCATGGTACTGGTACCAAAACAGAGATATAGACCAATGAAACAGAAGAGAGGCCTTAGAAATAACGCCATACAACTGCAACTATCTGATCTTTGACAAACCAGAAAAAAACAAGCAATGAGGAAGGATTCCCTATTTAATACATGATGTTGAGAAAACTGACTAGCCATATGCAGAAAGCTGAAATTGGACCCCTTCCTTATACCTTATACAAAAATGAACTCCAGATGGATTAAAGATTTAAACGTAAGACCTAACACCATAAAAACCCTAGAAGAAAACCTAGGCATAGGCATGGACAAGGACTTCATGACTAAAACACCAAAAGCAATGGCAACAAAAGCCAAAATAGACAAATGGGATCTAATTAAACTTAAGAGCTTCTGCATAGGAAAAGAAACTATCATTAGAGTGAACTGACAACCAACAAAATGGGACAAAATTTTTGCAATCTACCCATCTGACAAATGGCTAATATCCAGAATCTGCAAAGAACTTAAACAAATTTACAGGAAAAAAAAAAACATCAAAAAGTAGGTGAAGGATATGAACAGACACTTCTCAAAAGAAGACATTTATGCAGCCAACAAACATATGAAAGAAAGCTCATCATCACTGATCATTAGAGAAATGCAAATCAAAACCACAATGAGATACTATCTCATGCCAGTTAGAATGGCAATCATTAAAAAATCAGGAGACAACAGATGCTGGAAAAGATGTGGAGAAATAGGAACGCTTTTACACTGTTGGTGGGAGTGTAAATTAGTTGAAACTGTGGAAGACAGTGTGGCGATTCCTCAAGGATCTAGAAATAGAAACGCCATTTGACCCAGCATTCCCATTACTAGGTATATACCCAAAGGATTATAAATCAATCGATTATAAAGACATATGCACATTTATGTTTATTGCAGCACTGTTCACAATAGTAAAGACTTGGAACCAACCCAAATGCCCATCAATGTTAGACTGGAAAAAGAAAACATGGCACGTTTACACCATGGAATACTATAGAACCATAAAAAAGGATGAATTCATGTCCTTTGCAGGGACATAGATGAAGCTGGAAACCATCATTCTCAGCAAACTGACACCAGAAGTCAACTTCACAGATGAATTTTATGTTATTAATATAGTTCTTTTTTCCCCTTCCTGTTTTTTATAAGGTTTGCTAAAATATAGGAAGTCCAAAGGGAATCCAATACTAACATGAAACCAAACACTGCATGTTCTCACTCATAAGTGGGTGTTGAACAATGGGAACACATGGACTCAGAGAGGGGAACATCATGCACTGGGGCCTGTCGGGGGATTGGGGACCAGGGGAGGGATAGAAGGGGGTGGAGGGATTGGGGAGGGATAGCATTAGGGAAAATACCTAATTTAGATGATGGGATGATGGATGCAGCAAACCACCATGATGTGGGTATACCTATATAACAAACCTGCATGTTCTGCACATATACTTAAAGTATAATAATAAATAAATAATCAAAAATTTTTAAATGAAACTATCATCAGAGTGAACAGGCGACCTACAGAATGGGAGAAAATTTTTGCCATCTATCCATCTGACAAAGGTCTAATATCAAGAATCTATAAGAAACTTAAAAGTTCAACACCCAAAAAGAAAAAATAATTCCATTAAAAAAGTAGGCAAAGGTCATGAATAGACAATTCTCAAAAGAAGACATACATGCAGCCAACAAACAGGAAAAAAGCATAACATTACTGGTTATTAGAGAAATGCAAGTTAAAACCACAATGAAATATTCTCTTACGCCAGTCAGAATGGTAATTATTAAAAGTCAAAACACAATAGATGCTGGCAAGGTTACAGAGAAAAAGAAATACTTTTACATTGTTGATGAGAGTGTAAATTAGTTCAACCATTGTGGAAGGTAGTGTGGTGAATCCTCAAATCTCAAGGGCAGAAACAACATTTGACCCAGCAATCCCATTACTGGGTATATACCCAAGTAATATAAACCACTCTATTATAAAGATACATGCACATGTATGTCCATTGCAGCACTATTCACAATAGCAGTGATGTGGAATAAACCCAAATGCCCATCAGTGGTAGATTAGATGGAGAAAACGTGGTACATACACATCATGGAATACTATGCAGCCATAAAAAGAAACAAGATCATGTTCTCTGCAGGGACACGTATGGAACTGGAAGCAATTACTCTCAGTAAACTAATACAGGACCAGGAAACCAAACACTGAATGTTCTCACATAAGTGGGAGCTGATTGATGAGAACACGTGGACACATAGGGGGAAATATCATACACTAGGGCCTGTTGGGGTGTGGTTTGGGGAGGGAGAGCACCAGGAAGAAAAGCTAATGGATGTTGGGCTTTATACCTAGGTGACGGAATAATCTGTGCAGAAAACCACCATGGCACATAATTACCTATGTAACAAACCTGCATATTCTGCACATGTACCCCTGTTTTATTTTATTTTCTTTTTTTTTTTCTTTTTCTGAGATGGAGTTTCACTCTAGTTGCCCAGGCTGGAGTGCAATGGCATGATATTGGCTCACCACAATCTCTGCCTCCTGAGTTCAAGTGATTCTCCTGACTCAGCCTCCCCAGTAGCTGGGATTATAGGTATACGCCACCACATCCAACTAAGTTTGTATTTTTAGTAGAGACAGGCTTTCTCCATGTTCGTCAGGTCATTCTGGAACTCCCGACCTCAGGTGATCCACCCACCTCAGCCTCCCAAAGTGCAGGGATTACAGGCATGAGCCACCACCCCTGGCCCATGTACCCCTGATTTTAAAATAAAAGTTGAAAAAAAAAAAAAAGAAAGAAAACAGCCAATATTCAACTCAAACTAGTGTCAAAGTCAGAGATCCCTAGGGTATTAGTAAAAGAAATCCATGTCTATAGCTGACGAGTTAACCAGGCTCAATACTGGGCTGAGGACATAATTGTAAGAGGAGTAGAGCAACAAAGAAGTCTGAGCTCACAGAATGCAAATCTCCAATGTCAAAGTCATGCCCTTCACAGTGTGGAATCCTAAGGTCTGGGAATGGGAATATTTATGTGAGTGTGCCTGAGAACATTAAATAAAATATTCTAACTAGGCTTTATAATACTTAAACACCCATGGTTCTCTGAACCCTCTTAGCATGCAGGAGTGTGCTTGCCCCACATCTGGAATGCATGAAGAAGCCTCCGTTGAGGCACATATTATGAGAAAATACTTGCCCTCCTTCATCACCCTCTCTTCTTGACTAATATACCAGTAACGAAGATCAAGCTTAACATAGTCCAACTAAGTACTGACCCTGCCAGAAGACAAGGGGTTATTCACAGAAGAATTTGCAGGGCCAAGCAAATAGGTTCTAACTGGAACTGAGTCTACATGCCTGGGATACATGATGGTGCTAAACCAGAGAGAAAAATATAGCTAAATAATGGAGAGTTTGCTGTGTGGGAATTTTCTCCTATGATTCTTTTTTCTCCTATGATTCTTTTTTTTTTTTCCATCCAAAATTTTAAAATAAATGTGTTAATAGGGCAAATCCTTAACTGTGTGGAAGACTTTATTTTCCAAATGTTGTTACAGTTGTATCATCTCTTCATTTCATTTTTCGTTTCTGTCTAAGAAGCTTGAAGTACTTCACATATTGCTTATTTTTAGGAGATAACCTTGATAGGTTATCAAGCTTCATTTGCAAATTGGGAAATAGGTGTGATTGGTGTC
>PVKP010013998.1:0-54022 GCA_004027715.1 Plecturocebus donacophilus
TCCTGCTCAGCTGTAAAATACCAGGTCATCTGAAAAAATCAACACAGGCTGAACCTAGTGACATACTGAGCCCAGCCAACCCCTGGAGGTGAGTGTCCACTGCCCTGGAGGGATTTCTCACACCTCTCCTCCTCTTTCTCTCAACTCTCACCCAGAAACCTCTATTGTGCAGCCCTGGGCTGCAGGCTTTGGCCAACAGTGCATCCATCCATACGAGGCTATGCCAGGTGCTTGGGACACAAAGATGAACGAGACTCAGTTTTTGCCCTCATAAACAGTCCAGCAGGAAAGGCATATGTGGAAAGAAACAGTTGCAGCAATGAAGTATCTGCGAGGAGGACAGGGTAATGTGCTGAGTTCAGGCTGAGACAAGAGGGAATGACGGAGAGCCCTGGGAAGGGAGGCTTGAGCTGAGCCCTCGGGTGGACAGAAGCTTGTTAGGCAGTTGGGGTTTGGGGTCTTCTGGGCAGAGAAACACATGGCACCTGGTTATGGGGGCCTGGGCCACAGGGTGTATCAAACCTATAGTATGATACAATGTTTGATAGAGTGCCTCACATTATCATATCCCCCATTATGTGGGAACAATGTGGGGCATGAGGCTAAAGAGTGAGGTGGGTGCAGACCAGGAAATCCCCCAAGAACATTTAGTACTTTGAACAACTCCCGGAAACTCATGGAGATCGAGATAGCTTGGGTGTTTGTCCCCACCCAAATCTCATGCTGAAACATAATCCCCAGGTTGGAGGTGGAGCCTGGTGAGAAGTGTTTAAATTATGGAGGAAGATTCCTCTTGAGTGGCTTGGGCTATCCCCTTGGTGATAAGTGAGCTCTCTGAGTTCACGAGAGACCTGGTCATTTAAAAGTGTGTGGCACCCTCCACCCCCACTCTCTCCCTCTTGCTCCTGCTTTTGTAATGCAATGGGTCTGCTCCGACTTTGCCTTCTGCCATAAGTAAAAGCTCCCTGAGGCCTCCCCAGAAGCCACACAGGTGCCATCGCCATGCTTCCTGCAGTCTCTGGTATTTCTTTGTAGCAATGCAAGAGCAGCCTAACACGAGGAGCCAGGTAGAGTTTCATGAATGGAGAACTCGATCTGATTTAGAGCCCAGAGAGATCACCTGGGGACGCAGATGATGGGTTGGTGGAATGCAAGACTGAGAGAAAACTGAGCATGCAGCCAGCTATGTCTGAAAGTTCTGAGAAGGTGGCCCTGGTGGCCTTGTGGCATGTTCTCTTTCCTGCTCTCGCACCAAAGTGAGCACAGGTACATCTGTGAGGAGGGAGGAAGCCTCCCATGAACACCGCCCTCTGTTTCCACACAGATCATTTCCATATAAACCTCTCCATAGAGATGTCTATGTCTCAAAGTCACTCTTTCCAAAGAAATAACCGTTTCTTTCCAAATGGAATGACTGTTCCAGATAAATCTGGGCACAAAGCACAGCTGGGGGAACATGGGCTCAGGAATAGCCTAAGTGACACTGAGCAAGCCGCGGGTCTCTGCAAATTAAACTAAGAAGAGCTTCAACAATTTCACTGCATTGACAGAGCATATGCCCACTATTGTGGGTCGTGAAACAGCTTTTGGTATTTCACTCTTTATTTCTGAACTGAAATACGATGAGCTAACCTGGACAAGCTCTTCTAGAGCAAGCTTTTTTTCTCCCCTATTATTTTAGGATTAGGCATAATCAGAGTTGTTAATTTACACCAAATGACTTTTACCATTTGTTGCTCACCAAAGAAAATAGCTCCACTAAGAGATCCTTCAAGCAAAAATTTTACAAAATTGTGCATTATAATAATCATCATTATACAATTCCTTTGGTTATTGCAGCCTATGTAGGAAAAGTAATGAAGAAATTGAATTGTGGTTATAGTCATTATTTCCTACAAGGACAAAATGTCAATAAATACTGTATTTTCCTCAATAGTTTTATTCAAATAGCATAGGAATGGAATTTATAACAATGCAGACAACTTACATATTTAATAAAGTTCTTTCTGGGTAAAGTTGAAAAAACATGTTTTTGCACTAAGTTTTAGACTCTATTATGTTAGTAAAGTTAAATGAAGGAATGACTGAATAAGCCAGGGGTTCAAAGGAACAGTGGTCCTAAGCAAAATCAGCAGAGCCTCAAAGTGGCTGCAGCCCCCAGGGATGCTGGGCCCCAGCTCTTCTTGTTCACGCCCCTTCCTCTTCCAGGACCACGACCTGCACCATCTACTGTCCTGTCCACCAGGCGCTCTGCTCCTGGGGCATCCAGGTACTTCCTCTCAAGCCCTCCTCTGGAGAGCCTAGGCACTGTGCAGTGAGCTCCAGACCCCAGGCATCTCCCATCACTAAAGTGCCTCTACCAGCAAGGCACCTGCTTTTCGTCTTTCTCTAGCACAACTGTGAGCTGTGTGGAGGCTGGGCCTGTGTCCATCTCAACTTACTGCTGTGTCTTCAGTGTCTGGTTTAATGCTTAGTACAAAGCAAGTGCTCAAAAAAGACCTTCTTGTACATCTCAGACACCTTAGAAAATATTTCCCTTACTTACATTAAATGGATGCTCACATGGCACTTACTATGTACCTGCCAGTCCTTGTTCTAATTTTTACAAATATCAACTCAAAATTATCAGCCTCATTACAGGGGAAGCAGGTGAGGAAGGCACAGAGGGGTTAAGCTGCCTATGGCTGCAAAGTTAATCAGTATTAATAGTAAAAGCAAGATTTGAAGCCAGGCTCTGCAGGCTCAGTCTCCACTCAAGCTGGTTCCCATGCCATTGCATTGTCCTCTTGGAAAGACAGGGACCAAACCACCTCCAACAACAGACAGTTACCTTCACGAGGTCACCTCCAGGAGGTAAGCCACTCCATCCAAGCAGGGCCCCCGATACTAGGTGGGTTCTCCTTAGACTGAAGTAAAACTGTCTCCTTTAACTTCTATCATTTTGTCCCAGTTCTGTTCTCAGTAATACCCTTGAAACAGTAAATTTTCTCTTCATATAAAAATCATAACCTTGCACATTTCGATGTCACACATTTATATGCCTTTACAAACCTTCTACAATTATTCAGGTGTTTTATCCCCTCTACCCTTAGATAAGCCTCCCTTTTGTTCATCATTCTGACTTAGTGAGACTTTATAATTACTAGAAGACGGGGCATACAGAAATGTGATTTTTTCCGAAGCATATTTAAGGTTAATTTTCAAAGTGGTTGGAAAATAGACACATTCAGAGTGCCAGCTAGAGAAAACGTGTGCATCCAGGAGGGCTATGTGTTTGATGCATGGGTCTGACAGTCACCATCTGTGCTTTCCACAGCAAAGACCATGCCATGCAGGGATAATGCAAGGTAAAGATGCAATCAAGGACTTATGAAATAACACAGCGGTGGGCTCATGGGTTGATTAAATCTGAATGTTCTTGCCATTGTGTGTCCCTGCACGGTGACAGTGATGGTGACACTGGTCTCCAGCTTTAATGTCCTGGGAAGCCATGCTGGGGGCCTAAGCCTGAACCATTTCTTTTTTCTTATTCAACATACTACAGACTAGCTATTTTTGAAAGTTATTTACAAGGTAGCCTTTCCGTTTTATGAAAATTTCATTTGCGCAAATAAGAAAATGGAAACTCTGAATCCAGCCAAGGTTATCGTAAAGGAGATGTTCTCAAATAAGCTAGATGTGTACCTAGCTTTGCTCTTTTCTTTCCATTTTCAGGGAAGTTTGAATGATCATTTCACTGATGCTACCAAGAATGAGCCTTCACACTTCTGTAGAGACAGAGCTCCGTAAATAGAGCTGAGGGAATACTCAAGAGACAGATTTGGGAGTTGTAAGAACACATGCAGTAAAATGACAGCAGAGGAGGAAGGGCAGGAAAATGCCACCCTAAAGGGCATGGCTGGCAGGGAGGAGTCAGGCTGGGTCCACTGATCCCTACTACTTAGCAATGTTGTTTTAGTTATTTTGAGTTTTCAATTTGCATGAAAAAAGAGCAGCAGATTTTTGTTTATTAACTCCTTTACAGTTTGCCCTGAGAATACTTGCCAGCTGGAGGCATATGTGGCTGCAGTGTTGACCTCGAGATAACTTTGCGGCGAATATCTTGCTTTTATTATTATTTTCGCAACACTCTAGCATATTGACTTTTGAAATAAAAGACATCAGTTAGCATTCTGTTTTAAGCGGTGATATCTCCATTTACAAAATACAGTAATTCAAGATCGCTGAAAATGTCAAATCCTAGAAAACGTAGCATTCCTACGTGTGATGTTAACTCCTTTCTGGAACAGTGGTTGGCCAAAGATTCACTTGATGAATCTGATTTTTCTATAGATGATTCTGGTGATTCAGATGATACTGATGTTAGTTCTGTTTAGCAATAACTCCAAGAACAGTTTGTGTATTTCACTTTCACATTGAAAATCAGTCAGATTTGCTTCAGGCTCAAAGAGCATGTTTATGTAAAATAAAATGAGAGCTGGCAGTGAGCTGTACTTTTTTTTTTTTTTTCTAAACAAGAAAAGGGTTAAAAGGGGATCTGGGCTAAGACACCACAAGAAACACCGATCTGGTTCAGACGCTGGTACAGGTGAGCAGCACTCCAGCAGCTGTGGCTGTGGTAGGTGCGCTCTGGGGTTCTACTCAGTGCGCGTGTGCTCTCTGTCACCATTCCTAACATGAAGCCCGGAGAAGATTTTCCATGGGAAAGACTGGGCCTGATCACACCATCAGTGCAGATAATGAAGCACATAGAAGATGTCCAGGAGGCTGAGGCAGGAGAATCCCTTGAACCTGGGAGTCGGAGGTTGCAGTGAGCCGAGTTTGCACTACTGCACTCCAGCCTGGGCAACAGAGTGAGACTGTCTCAAAAAAAAAAAAAAAAAAAAAGAAGAAGATGCTGCGAAGAGTGAGTAATTCAAGATAATGACTGAGAATCCGGAAAGTGGCAGAAAGTCAGCCGTGGACCAGTGGAGCATTGAAGGGCAGGGGACTGAGGGGCAGCCAGAGTTTCTTTATAAGGGGCAGGACTTAGGCCCTATCTAGATACTAAATTAATGAATCCTTTACATGGATCAAAGGAAATGAAGCTAAAATCACCAATATCCAAAGCAGCTCTTAATAGTTTTATTTTCCCTCCTGATCCAGTTCATTTGGATGCTTGATATTTGAGGACTTAAAAGAGAGGTGGGGAGATTAACTCAGGTGGGGGACATTTTAGAAGCACAATTGATCCTCGGTGTCCATGTCGTGGATTCAACCAACTGCACGTTGAAAATATTTGGGAAAAAACTAAACAATAAAAAACAACAATACAATAATGAAAACACAAGTAAAAAAGCAATAAAGTATTAATATAATAACTGTGAACTTTGCATTTACACTGTGTTAGGTATTATAAGTAATTTAAAGATGATTTTAAGTATGTGAAAGGAAAATAAATCTCAGGTCCCTAAAATCACTATACCAAGGGAAAAGTCAGGCTAGGAACTATGTCAGGCAAACCTGCCTCCCATTTTATTCCTAAATAAAGTAGTGACAGATTTAAAAGCTACATACCTCCCTCACAATTTGTCCAGCAGGAAATTCCCTGTGGACAAAGGACAGACAGAACTCAAAGTCGTCCCTGGAGGGCTCACATGAGATAAATGCATATCTGCTTGCTTCCTCGGCCCTGTTGTTTCACTGAGCCAGAATAAGGCCTAAGTGACTATCACTCTACCTTCTTCTCACGTGTAAATTGTGTATTCCATGAAAAGCTAATCAGAGACTCAAAAGAATGCAACCACTTGACTGTTATGTACCTGAAAGCCCCCTCACCCACCTTGAGTTGTCCTGCCTTTCCAGACAGAACCAGTGTAAATCTTACACATACTGATTGATGTCTTAGGTCTCCTAAAATGTATAAAACCAAGCTGTGCCCTCATCGCCTTGGGCACATGTCCTCAGGACCTCCTGAGGCCACGTCATCAGCAAGTCCTTAACCTTGGCAAAATAAACTTTCTAAATTGGTTGAGACCTGTCTCAGATATTTTGAGTTCACAAGTATAATGGAGGATGTTCATAGGTTATAGGTATATCACTTTATATCAGGGACTCGAGTAGCTGCTTTTAGTATCCATGAGATACCAAAATCCATGGACAAAATCCCTGGAACCAATCCCCCAGGGATACTAGGGGATGTAAGAACCGTAAGATTTTTCCCCAGCTGTGTTTTCCTTCCAAAAGTTAAAATAGAGAATTTAGCCTCTCCCCACAGCAAACCAAAGTAAAACCAGACACGAAACAGCAGCAGCATGGGCTTTCATGGTGCTTCCTCCCTCGGGGCCACCCTGGCTCCAAATCTCAGCCCTGCCTGATCCCCCTGCCCACTCTTCTCAGACTCAAACTCTCATCAAATCGGTGGCCAGGGATGGCCAATGCTGCATCCTAAATACTTGCTACTGTCAAATGAAAGGCAAGAAAAAAGGCACTTCATCTGAAAAAATTATTGCAAGGTGCGACAAACTGCTGCCATAGGGGAAGGGGAACTAGGAATAGGGAGAAGCCCCTCCCTCTGCGTTGTATCTGCAGAGGCTCTATGGCTAGATGGGAACAAACAAGTCTAGAAAGGAGAGGCCTCTGGTCTGTTAGCCTAAGAGAATGTTCTTGCCTGAGGCCAACATATTTTCCTGGAGGGCCCCTTTAGGAGGGCTGTCTGCTTGCTAGGCTGAGGGTGGGCCTGGGGGAAAGACAGTCACTTAGACAAAGGGTGGTTAACAGGTGCCTTTTCCCCATTAGGCGAAAGAGGTCAGCTAATCATTTATGAGCCAAAGAATAGGCATTTGGAAGGGCTGTGTCTGGCATTATCTGAGGCAGACAAGGGGTGATCGGCCAGATTTCTCTAATTCACACGAGGAAGAGGGGCGCGTTCTTTGCAATCTGCCATCTTCCAGAACACAGAGGTTGGGGCAATTTCTTAACCTTTGCTGTTTTCCAGGATCCACGCGTCAGGTAAAAGTCAACATTGTCGGTCCCTGTCCCCTCGTTTCTGTCCTGAGTGTCAGCAGCCTGGCCAGCTGCCACTTGTAGTTACCTGGGATAGTCTCTGCCTTCAGGCTCCTCTATTCCAAGTCTCCTCCAACCTGCCCTCAGAATTTTTCTCTGCCATAAATCTAACCAAGTTATTCTCCTCAAAATCAAAACAAAATGAAATGACAAACAAATCAGATACTCAGTTAAGATGATTCCTGAACTTTCTCTCATTAAGCAGAGGATGAAGGAACACTCTTTAGCATGGTGTCCAAGACCCCTGCGTCTCATGGTCCCACCTACTGCCTCACAACAAGTTTCTTTCTGTCTCAGAGGTACCCCTGGCTGCAGTGCAGCCAGATAGCCACATTGCCTTGAGGATGCCTACACTGTCTTAGTTCTATGCTTTTGATTATCAAATTTTCCTACCAGAAACATTTTTCTCATATTTATATTTATTGAAATTCCACTCACTATTTATGGTCCAGTTCAAATGCTACCATCTCCTGAAAAAGTCTGATTCCCACAAAGAGAATGAATTGGCTTCCTTCTTCCAAACGTCTTGGTTTGAGGTTGCAGAGCAGCACTTACTGTAAGCTACCCTGTATCTGTAATAGCTGTTTCCATCATTATGCCCCCACTAAGGAAGGACTCACTCCTTCCTCTGAGCATACCTTACCTTCCTCAGCATGTAAAAATATGCTTTGTTTCATAAAAATGTGTTGAATTGGATGCAAGAAAAGAACATGTGGTTCTATTAAAGTCATTTAAAACATGCTAATCAGCAAGGAATATGGCTGTGAGCATTTCTCCTCATCCTCCTGGAATCACACAAAGGCAAACAACAAAGAAAATACAGGAAACACCATAAATTCTATTTTCAGTGAAACTAGAAGGCAGAAAATTTCCCAGATTCAATATATCTGCAAAAAGGGTCAGAAGCAACTGTGATTGGCCAGAAGAAGTGTGCCAGTGGTGGGAGATCTCCGTGGGTGCCCAGTGCCAGAATGCAAAGGCATATTCCTTGCTTGTACAGATGGGGGCAGAACCTTGGGTGAGCAGGGTTGGTATAAAATAACCCTACTGGACTTAGTTTGGTTCACGAGTTAGAGGAGTCAGGGCTACACAAAGAATAGTCCAGAGGAGCCATATTTGCAGGAAGCACTCTGTCTCAGTGCCAGGCAAGAGGAAGAAACCTTTTCGTTGTGAAGCCTAGCCCTCATTCACACACAACATAGATGTGTGTGAATAGTTAGTCCAGGAAAATTGAACTCATTAAGTAAATAGTGACCTCAGAAAAAAGAAAGAAGAAAAAGACAAAAAATTGATACAGTATTGTTATGAAGATGCCATGAGAAAAATGTGGATGAGACTAGTAAACTCATTATATTTTTTAAATGCATCCATAAAAAATGTTGCCACTGAGGAGATGAAAGAGTGATCAGACATTCTGATGAGTTTGGAAACACAAAACAAAGCTTAGTGAGGCAATTATCTCCAGGAATGAAGAAAACAAAGTAAAAATGTGACAATTCGAGGAAGAGACAGCAAGTCAACAGAAGGCAATGCAGAACTCCAGAAAGAAGTAGAGGAGAAAAATAAAATCATGACAGGAATAAAGATGGAACTCAAAGGAGCAGAAAGGGAGAATGGACCTTGTATAACCCACACTAAGGATTATACTCATAACAAATAAAAATGAGAAACTCAACCAAAATGAAATTGAAATTTGGAAAGAATTTTAAAAATATTAGAGAAGGTAATTTAACAAATACATAATTAGTGTGTCTGAGGAAAAATCAAAACAATGAAAAAGAGCAAATATTTAAATATATAATAAAAACAAGCCTTTCCCAAATCTATATATGTCAGTGTACTTGAATGTATATATCATAAGGGAATACTATGTGCCACATTCAGTGAATTGGAATGCAATAACAAGACCCATCTTTGTAAAGTTATTGGAGTTTAAAGATAAACACTCATTTGAGCATCCAGTAAAGGATCACACATTGTCTCAAAACTTTCAAAAATAAAAGACAGGAGTGATGTTAGGGAAGATGGTGGGTAGGAAGTGCCAGGACTCTATCTCTCTGCCTAGACAACAATTGTACTGGCAGAATCTGACTTAGAGAACTATCTTGGAACTCTGGAGTCTTGCAGCTTCCAAAGGATGGCTTAGATGGTGGTAAATCATGGCTAATTTTGGTCAGTTTCAGTTATTAGGACAGTAGCAACTACTCACTTCCCACCCTCCAGCCCTGTGGCAGTCAGCTGTGCCAACAATTCAGGTGCAACTTGAATGTGGCTTGCAAGAACCAGGGTGGGCAATAAGTACCTTGTCCCCCAAATATTGGGGATCAGTGTCCTTATAACTGACTATAAAGGTGCAGTCCAGAAGCCTTTATAACAATCCCCATTGCCTAAAGTGGCTCCTAGGATATGTGAAGATAATTGCCTTAAAAAATTTCCCCCCTAGTTTTCCCCATTTTCCCCATTTTGAGAACCAAATCTTTAAGTTTTAGAACATTTAAAAGCAATAACATATACAAGGGAATTTAGCAAGTCACCATGCATGACCAAGGAAAGCAGTGGCCTCAGAAAAGACCTGAGAAGGCCTCAAGTTGACACCCCATCCTGATGTCTGCCATGGAGCTACCATAAAACAATTTAAAAAATCAAACAAACAGAAACCAAAAACAGAATCAGCAAACCCTGGGGAAGGTGAGGAATCTGATTAATAGAGATACTATATTATGAGATTCAAATGTTCAGTTTCAACAACAAAAAAATACATGGTATATAAAAACAGGAATGTATGACTCACTCGAAGGAAAAAAATCAACAGAAAAATAACTAGAATGAAAAATTCACTAGAGGGATTCAAAAGCAGATTTGAGCTGAAGTAAGAATTAGTGAATTTGAAGATAAGACAATTGAAATTATTGAGTATGAGGAATAGAAAGCAGTAAGATTAAAGAAAAGTGAAGAGTCTAAGGGACCTATGGGACACCATTAAGCAGACCAATATACATACTGCGGGAGTTTCTAAAGGAAAAAAAGAGAGGGAGCAAGAAGCACAGAGATAATTTGGAGAAATAATGGCTGAAAGCTTCCCAAATTTGAGGAAGGTCACAGATCTACAAATCTAAGATTCTCAAGAAACTCCAAGTAAGGTAAACTTCAAGGAGACCCAAAACAAGGCATATTATAATCAACTTTCAAAAGCCAAATACAAAGACAGAATCCTGAAAGCGGTAAAACAAAAGTGACTCATCATTGCAGGGATCTTCAAAAAAGTTATCAAAGAATTTCTTAGCCAAAACTTTGCTGGCCAGAAAGCAGTAGAATGATATATTTAAAGCGCTGAAAGAAAAATAAAAACCATCAACTGAAAAAACTATATCAGCCAAATTCTCTTTCAAAATTTGAGAGAAACTTAGTCATTTTCAGACAAACAAAAGTTGAAGGGATTCATTTTCAGTAGACCCGCCTTACAAAAAATGCTAAAGGGAGTCCTTCAAGTTGAAATGAAGGACACTAGACAGTAATTTGAAGGCATATGAGAATATAAAGTTCTCTGGTAAACAAAGATACATAGCCAAATATTAATAAAACAGTATTATCATAATTTTGGTTTGTCACTTTGCTTTTTATTTTCTACATGGTTTAAAAGACTAATGCATAAAAATAATTAGTCTATGTTTTTGGACATATAAGACATAAAGATATAATTTGTGATACAAATAACTGAAAAGTAGTAAGGATGGAGCTATATAGAAGCAGAATTTTTCTACACTATTGAAATTAAATTGGTAGAAATTCAAATTAAAATGTTACAATTTTAGAATTTTAAGTGTAATTTCCATGGTCACCACAAAGAAAATACCTGTAGAGTATACACAAAAGGAATTGAAAATTATAACTACAAAAATTCACCAAACACAAAAGAATACAATAATGTAGAAAATGAAGGATACAAAAAAGAAAACAAAGAGTAAAATGGAGGAAGTAAGTCCCTCCTTTTTAGCAATTACTTTAAATATAAACGAACTAAAGTCTCCAATCAAAAGACAAAGATTGGCAGAGTGGATAAAAACCATGAGCCAACTATATTCTGTCTATAAGACACTCATACCCTATCTTATATCCAAAGACACAAATAGTTTGAAAGTGAAAAGAGGAAACAGGATATTCCATGCACACAGTAACCAAAGAAGAGTGGGGCAGTTACATTACTATCAGACAAAATAGACTTTAAATAAAAAAGGTTACAAGAGAAACAGATGGGCATGATATATTAATAAAGATACAATACAACAGGAAGATATAACAATTATAAACATACATCTAATAAAAGGCTCTCAGAATATAGGACACAAAAATGAACGTAATTGAAGAGACAAATCGGCTATTCTCAAATAATGACTTAAGACTTTAATACCTCACTCTCCATAATGGATAGACCAACCAAAAAGAAGATAAGTAAATAAACAAAGGACTTGTATAACAATAAACCAATAAGAGCTAACAGGCATATATAGGACACTTTATCCAGCAACAGAATATATATTCTTCTCAATTGTACACAAGGCATTCTCCAGGAAAGACCATATATTAGGCCACAAATCACGTCTCAATAGATTGAAAAAGCTAGATATCATATAACATATCTCCTCTGACCACAATTAAGTGAAAGTAGAAGTCAATAATAGAAGGAAAACTGGAAAATCCACAAATTTGTGGAAATTAAACAACATGTTTTAAAATACTCAATGGGTCAAAGAGGAAATCACAATGGAAATCAGAAAATATTGAGAGACAAATTTACATAAAAATACCTCATAGCAAAACTTATGTGATGCAGCAAAAGCAGTGTTAAGAGGCACATTTATATTTATGTAAATATTTACATAAATATAATTTAATGTAAATATTTACATTAAAAAAGGAGAAACATTTCAAACCAACAACTTGACTTCATACCTGAAGGATCCAGAAAAAGAAAAACAAGTTAAACCCAAAGCTAGCAGAAGGAAGGGAATTAAAGATTATAGTGGAGAAAAATAAAAGAAAAAGAGGAGAAAAATAGTAGAGAAAATTAATGAAAACAAGAGTTGGTTTTTCAAAAAGAATTAGCAAAATTGACAAAACTTTAGCTAGACTAAGAGAAAAAGAGAATACTCAAATTACTAAAATCTTAAATGAAAGTGGAGACATTCATACTGATTCTACAGAAATGAAAAGGAATATAAGACAGTAGTGTGAATGACTGTTTGCCAACAAGTTGGATAACATAGATAATATGGAAAAATTCATAGAAGCACAAAACCTACCAAGACTTACTCATAAAGAAATAGAAAATCTGAATGGACCTATAACTAGTTAGCAGATTGAGTCAGTAATCAACAACCCCCTGTTAAAGATAAGCCCTGGACTAGACTGCTTCACTAGTAAATTTTACCAAATATTTAAAGAATTATCAATTTGTCTCAAACTTTTCCAGAAAACTGAAGGGGGAACATTTCCTAATTCATAGAAAGGCATTCAAATAGAAAAAGAAGAGGTATAATTATCTCTCTTCACAGAATGACATGATCTTATATGTAGGAAACTGAAGAAATTCTAACATGTCCATTAATAGATGAACAGATAAATTGTCTTATATATCCAGTGAGATATTATTTACCTTTAAAAAGGAATGAAATTCTGATACATACTTCAACATGGATGAACCTTGAAGACATTACACTAAGTGAACACAAAAGGACAAATACTGTATGATTCTGTTTATATGAGATAGGGAGAATAGTCAAATTCATAGAGAGTAGAACAGTGGTTACCAGGGCCTGCAGGGAGCGGCCATGGGGAATTACTGTTTAATGGGTACAGAGTTTGTTTCAGATGATGACTAACTTCTGTAGATGGATGGTGATGACGGTCTCACAACAACATAAATATACTTAATGCCACCAAACTGTACATAAAAATGGTTACAAGGGTAATTTTTTTTTAACTTTTAGTTCAGGAGTACAGGTGTGGGTTTGTCAGCCGGGCGTGGTGGCTCACATCCACAATCCCAGCACTTTGGGAGGCTGTGGCAGGCGGATCACGAGGTCAAGAGATCGAGACCATCCTGGCCAACACTGTGAAACCCCGTCTCTACTAAAAATATAAAAAAATTAGCCGGGCGTGGTGACACGTGCCTGTAATCCCAGCTACTCGGAAAGCTGAGGCAGAAGAATCGCTTGAACCCAGGAGGTGCAGGTTGCAGTGAGCCGAGATTGCACCACTGCACTGCACTCCAGCTTGGCAACAGAGCAAGACTCCATCTCAAAAAAAAAAAAAAAATACAAAAATTATCCAGGTGGTGGCTTGCGCCTGTGTAGTCCCAGCTACTCAAGAGGCTGAGGCAGGAAAATCCCTTGAACACAGCAGGTGGAGATTGCAGTGAGCTGAGATTGCACCACTGCACTCCAGCCTGGGCAACAGAGCAAGACTCCGTCTCAGATAAACAAACAAAAAGGAACACATGTACGGGTTTGTTATATAGGTAAATTACATGTCATGGGGGTTTGGGGTACAGATTATTTCATCACCCAGATAATAAGCATAGTACCCTACAAGTAGTTTTTTAGACCTTCTCTCTCCTCCTGTCTCCACCCTCAAATAGGCCCTGCTGTCTGTTGTTCTCTTCCTTATATCCATATATACTCAGTGTTTAGCTCCCACTAATAAGTGAGAACATGTGGTATTTGGTTTTCTGTTCCTCTGTTAGTTTCCTTACAGTAATGGCGTCCAGCTTAATCTATGTTTCTGCGAAGGATGTGACTTCATTTATGGTCATGTAATATTCCATGGTGTATATGTACCGCATCTTCTTTATCCAGTCTACTGCTGTTGGGTATTTAGGTTGATTCCATGTCTTCACTCTTGTGAATAGTGCTGTGATGAACATATGCATCATGTATCTTTATGGTAGAAAAATTTATGTTCCTTTGGGTATATACCTGATGAGATTGCTGGGTTGAACAGAAGTTATGTTTTAAGCTCTTTGAGAAATTGCCACACTGCTTTCCACAATGCTTGAACTAATTTACATTCCCACCAGCAGTAAGTGTTCAAAATGGTAAAATCTTATATTGCATACATTTTGCCACAATTAAAAATATACAGCACTGAAGCTACATCTATAACATACTCAAGGAAAGAAAGAATAAGAAATAATTTTATGTCTAAGTTGTCCTTCAAATATACAGGCTACAGACAGTTTTAAACATGAAAGAACTCAGGAAATATGGTTCCCATTAGCGCTTCTGGAAGATATCCCCAGAGGGGAATCCCTGCAGTAAGAGGGCTGGTGCTGAACACTGAGTATGTATGAGTCGAAAACACAAAGAAGACCAAGGGGACAGAATAGTTCAAGAACATGTGCTCTGACAATGGAGAACACTGGAGAAAAAAGGGAGGCATGAGGTCAAAGACAGAATATGCTCTTGGACTGCTTGACACATAAGAACTATGAGTCAAAGAATATCATATAAAGCCAACAAAACAAGTAATAGAAGTACACAGAAATTTAATAGTATAAAGGCAAACATCAGTTAAGGTAATATTATTGAGTAAAATCTGGTGTGAAGGGGAGAAGAAAACATCATTTTTTCACTAATAGAAAAAAACTGGCATACAAATTTAGTAACGTGCATAAGCATGAAGGAATTACAGGCAAATGACTAACCCCATAACCCAATGAGGGCCAGATGTTTCATAGGCTCAAATTATCAAACCTTCAGAAGGGAGAGTAAGGAAAATTATCTTCACCCCTACAACTGACCTAGCAGAAATTAAAGCATGTTATGAAACTTCAATACTTATATAAAGCAGCACAAATACACAGACAGACCAACAGGGCAGAATAGGAAGTTCATAAATAGACCAAGTATTTATGGAAATTTAGTACATGCTAAGGAGGCATCTCGAGTTAGTGAGGAAATGATGTAAACAGTGTTGAATCAACTGGGTAGCTTTCTGAACAAAAAATAAATAACGAAATGAAACGAGAAGATAAGATCAGAGAAAAAAGGGTAAAAAGGAATGAGCAAAATCTCCAAGAAATATGGGACTATGTGAAAAGACCTAATTTACACTTAATAGGTATACTTGAAAGTGATGGAGAGAATAAATCCAAGCTGGAAAATATTTTTCAGGACATTATCCAGGAAAATTTTCCTAAACTAGCAAGGCATGACAATACTCAACTCCAGGCAATACAGAGAACCCCACAAAGATATTCCTCAAGAAGACCAACCCCAAGACATATAATGGTCAGATTTACTCGGACTGAAATAAAGGAGAAAATACTAAGGGCAGCCAGAGAGAAAGGCCAGGTTACCCATAAAGGGAAGCCTATCAGACTCACAGCAGATCTCTCAGTAGAAACTCTACAAGCCAGAAGAGAGTGGGGGTTAATATTTAACATTCTTAAAGAAAAAAACTTTCAACCCAGAATTATATATCCAGCCAAACTAAGTTTACAAGCGAAGGAAAAATAAAATTTTTTGCGAACAAGAAAGAACTCAGAGATTTCTTCACCACCAGGCCTGTTTTACAACAACTTCTGAAAGAAGTACTATACACAGAAAGGAACAACCAACATCAGTTATCCTAAAAACTTATCAAAAAGTAAAGAACATTACAACAATGAAGAATTTACATCAACTAACAGGCAAACAGCTAGTTAGCCTTAAATAACTGTATTAAACTCACATATATCAATATTAAGCCTAAACTTAAAGGGATTAAATGCCCCAATCAAAACATACAGTTAGACAAACTGAATAAAAAGTTAAAACCCATCGATACGCTGTATTCAGACCTTTCTTATAGGCAAGGACACATAAAGACTTAACATAAAGGGATGGAGAAAGATCTACCAACCTAATGGAGAGCAAAAAAAAAAAAAACAAAACAAAACAGGATTTGAACTCAGACCTGGAACAAGCAAATTTAATAAATATTTACAGAACTTACCACCCCATATCCACAAAACTTATATTTCTTTCAATATTATATCATACCTATTCTAAAAGTGATCACATAATAAGAAATAAATCACTTTTTAGTAATTGCATAAGCATTTCACAGATTTAAATGAAATCCTGAGCAATAGAGCAAGATTCTCGTTCTCTCTCCCCTTCTCTTTCTTTTTTCTCTTTTATTCTATTTCTTTCTTTCTCTTAAAAAACTCCCCCTCACTCTTTTTCTTTTTTTCTCTCTTAAAAAAAAACAAACATAAAATTAAGTTGGGTTCATAGCGGACATGATATTCCTGGACAAATTCCAAATAGCTAAAAGATTTCATGTAAACAGTAAAACCCATAAAAGCACCTGAAGAAAATATAGCAGAATCCTGTCACAGCATGGGAAAGATCTCTCTATGTTACTAAATCCAAGAGTAAATGAAAAATTGATAAATAAAGACAAGTCAAGCCTAAGTCAACCAACCAACCAAATAAACAGACACAACGCTCATAAAAAAGCAAAGTCAAAAACCAAACAACAAAATGGGGGATAAAAAAAAATGTGTGACTCATATCATGGGGAAAGATCTAGTTTCCTAAAGCATAAAGATAAAGAGGTCTTAGAAACTTATAAGAAAAAAACTGAAGTGGCAACAGAAAGTTTGCCCAAACAAACACAAATGATCCTTAAACATAAGAAAAAATGCTCATAATATGAAATTACTCGTAATTTTAAAAAGTAACTCATGATAAGAAAATGCAAATTAAAGTTATACCAAGGCAACATTTTCCAATTTACCATGCTGGAAAAGAATTCAAATGTTTGGTAACATATTTTATTGGTACTCAGAAACAGGCCTTCTTAAAAATTCCTGGAAATAATGTGTATCAATATATTACGCATGTAGGGCAATTGGTTATTAAAGTAACAAATGTATATTCTGTTTCATTCTGCCATTCCACTTTTGGGAATTTATCCTGTTGGTCTACTAGCACATGTGCAAAGTAACATATGTGCATGGTTATTCACCATAGCATTGTTTGTAATAACAGAAGACTGGAAATACTCAAATGCTCACAATGGAGGAGTAGTAATATAAAGCTACATCCATCCAGCGGAACACTACCATGGAGCTATAGAACTACCCTCTAGACACTGAGAAGAGGCTCCCTTTTTACAATCCTGTGGATTTCAACCTATTTGTAAAGACTGGAAATACTCAAATGCTCACAATGGAACATATTTGAGTATTTTCAGTCTTCTGTTATTACAAATAATCTGTTATGTGAAAAAAATTCCAGGAGCACAGTACATACGGCATACTACTTATTATGTTTATAAAAATGGTGAGGATAAGAAAATCTATTATGTTTACTTGTTTATGCCTAAAGAAACTCAAGAAGGTTACATGAGACTTTTGTACCACGTGAACAGGCTACCTATCCGAAAATCAGATTAAAAAGGCAAAAGAAAAGGCTAAGATAGTTGTGTTTTATGTTTTGCTTTACCAGAGGATCTCTCAGATGTGAATTTTTTTTCTGTTATCTCATTTCTTGATCTAGAGAAATCATAAGGAACTATGACTTTTCTTTCATCTCAGTGGTGAGTGGCCACAGGGATCTATCCCTGCGGAGTGAGAATGGGAGACCTCCTGCCCAGCACACTGAGCCTGCCTCCACGCTCCTCTCCATAATCACAGCCCCCATTCTTCCTCTGCAGGAAGCCTGTGACCTTGGCCTTGGCTTGGTTTTTGCTGCTCTAGAGGTATGTTACAGCTCAAGGAAGGTTGATTTGTGTCTGACAAGAGATGTCTGTGTGCTCCTCAAAAATCCAAGATGGTATGACTTTCTATCCAGGTGTCTCAGTTTGGGCGACAGTAAAATACTATAGATTGGTGGCTTCAACACCATGTGAGGAAGCCCCGTGAGGAGAGGCTGTGCTAACGGGAGGAATGTTCTTATATCCTTATGTGGCCTTTCTTAGGTGTGTGCATGCAAGGAGAAAGAGCTCCTGTGTTTCTTCCTTTTCTTACAAGGGCATAATCATGTCTGGGGGCTTCACCCTCATTACCACATCTGAACTTAATACCTCCCGAAGGCCCCAACTCCTACTACCCTTACTGGGGATGAGGGCTTCAACACATGAATCTGGGAAAACACAAACATTCCGTCCAGAGTACCGTGGGTTTGCATTTTGTGTAAATTCCTAAACTGGGTATTGTTTATTACAATGTGGCCCTTTTCTTTTGCCAATGCCTTTATAAAACCTGATGTTTGTTAAGTCTAGGAATGAGGCAACAGTCTGTGTGTTATCTGACAGACTGACATAAACCGTTTCAGACAAATGGAGGGCCTCTCCTATTTCAACAGACCTCCTTTAGGAACCCATTCAAGGTGTAACACTCTCCGTGGGATGGGAACTACTTATTGTCCAGCTATAAATACTGGTGATTCTCTTTTGGCACAAGTGGCACTGAGATGTGTGAGGAATCACACAGACCTTGGAAGGGGTGAGCTATGAGGTGTGTTCAGATCTCAGAAATAGAATGGCTTTGGCTGGGGATGGCAAGCAAGGTGAGCATCTGGCAGACAAAGATTCTTAGTTACAAAAAGGGAGTTGGGCAGGCGGGACAAACGGTCTATGGCAACCTGAATGTGAAGGCCAGAGACTGAGTCAAGGAGCTGGGGCCTTAGGCTGTCAGTATAGGTGGGTGTTAGTAGCACCATGTGCCTGGAGGAGCAATGACCTGTCAGGATGAGGCCAGCCTCTGGTCCCCTGGTAGTAGAGGACGGACTTGGTGAAGACCTGAGGGTCAGGGCCCAGGAGGCTGCCCAGGAGACTTGAATTTTCTGTTTCCTCCAGGAACTCAAGATTCTCTAACTGGAGACATTATAATGCTTGTGTTTCCGAAGTCCACGGAGAAATCAAGGTCCTAAAGGGCCAATTTCAGTACCACTGTCTCTCGGTATTCATGAAGGAGTTGTTTCCAGGATCCCTTTGGATACCAAAATCCATTGACTGAATGCTCAAGTCCCTTATGTAAAATGGTGTGTATCTGCACATAACCTATGCACATCCTCTCGTATACCTGTAATCAGCTCTAGAATACTAATACCTAACACAATGTAAATTCAATGCAAATAGTTATTATACTGTATTGTTTTTTACTTATTTTATAGTTGTATTATTACTCTTATCTATTTACATATCTTGAATGTTTTCAATCAGCAGTTGATTGAAGCTGTGGTTTCGGGTGAGGACACAGAAGGCTTCCTGTACATGTGTGCGAGAATTCTTAGCACGACTTCCATCTTTGATATTTAAGTCAATTTAATTTAGTTTTATTCTATTTAGCCTTAACTGAGACTAAAAACAAAGTATCCCATTACCTCTTATGAGTCAGCTATGGATTTAAGAATCATATTTCAGTTAGTTCCTTAGTCATTCCTTACCTAGAAGTTAAGAAACGTACTTTAACCCTCCAACACCAGTCTTTTTTTTGGCTCTTTAAATCTGATGTTTGCCTTCTCTATCTTTGTCATGCTTTCCATGACGATTTTAAATTCTAGCTATGACTATTCAACAAGGTGCAAAGTGTTTTTTTTTTAAGATGGTAAACTGAAAGTAATACATTTCTGATTAAAAAGCCTCTGTTCTCTCTTTCTTGATAAGACAGGCATTAAAATTTAAAAGCTAGAACATGAAATAAGAAGTGGTAATGAAAATTTCACCAAGTTGGAGTTTAGATTTTAAAATGTTGCTAACCTAATAATAAATCCAGGATGAATGTGAAGGGTCAGGCAGCTCAGAGAGGATCTGTGCTGTGCCTTCAAAATGTCCCACAAACTTCATGTGAAAAATTGTTTGTGATTCATTTTGATCAGTGATGACTCAACTTATTAAAAAAAAATGAAGCCTCAACAAATACAATTGGAAAGCAACCTCCCCGCCTCCTGCATAAATGATCTGTAGTCAGCCTCACTCGCACGTGGGGTATTAAGACTGCAGCATTTCTCCTGTGACAGATCTGGTTTCAATCTGTGTTTCTTCAATTTTTATCAGTGTTGGCCTAGATTTCCGAAGCCGAGTGAAAATGGAAATATCCTCCCCACCCCATCTGTCTCCTTTTATTTACATAATATAACATCTTTTCCTTGAAGAAGCCTAATTTAAAAAAAACACACACACAAAAGCAAAATGGAAGTAAAATAAATAGAAAGTCTTTCCTCACAAAATAAAACATATGATCTTCCCTTTGAGTTTATACCCAACCAGCCCTCACTACAGCAGCTAATTCAATAAAAAACCAGTATGAAGCAGGGCTAGACATCAACAAGACCATTTCTTTAATATGCCCATGACTTTAGAATCACCTTTCACATGTCAAGTGACTTGGTGACACCTTCCGGAAGACAGAATGCAATAATATTTCTGATAATCTGCTAATGTTGGTCTCCTTATTCCAAAGTGAGGAAGTCAGCCTGGAGAATGACTTTGCTAAGTGCCAGCATGGGAAGGGTTTATAATTATGCAGGCTCTGTTGTTGTTACTGCTGCCAACAGAGTAATTTATCAACTTGTGGGTCTCATCAAGGAGACTAAAAAGCACATCACCAGCAAGAAATGATTTCTAAAGAAGACGTAATTACTACTATATGTATTTGTAATGTTGGCTGAAAATACACAAGAAGACAAGCTAAAGTGGCATATGACAAGTCCTCATTTAGTCTGTCAGTCATGGTGGCATATTCAGAAAGGTAAACAATAAAAAAAAGATCAAGAGATAAAGGTAGATCCTCCCATGGCTTCGAAATAATTGTAGTATTTGCTGGTGAGGCCAAAGTTTCTGTATACAGATCTCTGACAAAGACAGTTCTATGGACTTCAAGGGAAAATTAGGGTAGGGGACAGGTGACAAGCTCAGTGTCGGGTACTATTCTGACTAAGCCCATCTGAATTTTTATTTACCCATTCTAATATTTCCTGGAAACCAAGGCTTTTTACTTTTCTCGCAATCTACTCAAAATGAACCACTCCCCACCCTCATGTACTGGCAGCATTTATTTACCCTTGTGAAGCCAGTGACTTGTCATACCCTTCGGTGCCTCTCCACTCCTCCATCCTCAACAAGTAAGTACTCATTAACAATCAGACCAACTCAAAGGAAGCACGGTGGCTTTTAGGCATACAACCGACCTGTGAGGCATGGAGGACAGAGGCCTATTTCCCCTATGTCCATGGTTTCTTATAATAACACAAATAAGTGACAGGAGATTTGGCTGAAGTAGAATTGTTAAAGGGATATTTTTAAGTAAAGCAAAAGTCATCACTGTTTGTGGAAACAGTGACCTGGGCTGCTTTTCCAATTCCCATTGGTAGTAAACTTTGCTTCTGGACAGAAACCTTTTATTTTGTTATTTGGCTTGAAGCACATTAAATTCAAGTTTTCCTTAGAAATAAAACTTGAAATAACTCCTTAAATCTGCAGGCTGTTGAACAATGGAAGATGGGAGAAGGTACATTTCAAGAGTCAGCTCAGGTACCTGTGCTATAAAGCCTGGCACAGCTAACATCTAGAAACTAAACGCAGATGAGAGGAAAGGCAGAAAACGCGGAGTGAAGATCACAAAACCATCAAGCTGAAGAATGGAGGAAGGGTTACCCTAAGAGCTGTCAGGAAGGGCCACAGCAAATGCACTGAGAAATGTGAAGTTATGTTTGCCTACTGATGAAGTAAATATCAAGGAGGAGAAACATCTCTCAGGAAACAAGCAAGTTGACAAAAAGGTGGTAAAGAAGTATTGCAGGTTTCAAACCTCTGGTGTAAAAAATAATTTTAAAAGCATATACAAGCATCAGATTTTATGTCAGTTTTGTCAGAAATCAATGGGATTCACCATTTTTCTCTTTTGATTAGTGGTGATGGCATGCCCTGGAATTTTCTGTATTAAACTCTCTGTAAGAGGCTGGGTGCAGTGGCTCACGCCCATAATCCCAGCACTTTGGGAAAACAAGGTGGGAGGACTGCTTGAGGCTGGGAGTTCAAGACCAGCTTGGGCAACATAGCAAGACCTTGTTTCTAAAAAAAATTTTTTTTTTTTAATTAGCCAACTGAGCCCAGGAGTTTGAGGCTGCAGTGAGCTATGATTGCACCATTGCACTTCAGCCTAGACAACAGAGCAAGACACTGTCTCTCAGAAACAAACAAAAATTCTCTGTAAGAATCCACGGGAACACATGCAGTTTCTTGTGGGTCTGTGTACTAAACATGCTGTGCCTTTACCCTCTGTGCAAGCTTGTCTCTCTTGTTCCATCTCTAATTTGCTCCTGGCACCTCTCCTCTCTTCTCCTTTCCTCTTCTCCCATTTTTCTGCTCCAAGGGGGTAGCCAGAGGTCCCCATCGCTGCCTAGTTCCTCAGGTCTGGGCTTTCTTTTCCTGACCTGATGGAGCAGTGTGTCCAAGTGGCTCCCTCAAACACATGCTCATTCTTTTAAGGGGAATCAAATTAGCAAGCCTTCCAGTCACTGCCTGCAGGGTCCCTGTAGGTCCAATTCTGATGCCAAGAGGAATGTCCTGGTTTGGACTGACTTGCAATGAGGACCTACAGACAGGTACTGGCAGGCAAACCCCAGCCGCCGGCAATGGGAGGCAGCTTTTTAAAGTCAGAACATCACAGTGAAGGGAAGACTCACCCGCTTCGTCTCCGTGCCAGCTCTCTCTCCTTCTAGCTTCCTGCATTGTCTTGTTCTTCCCCTCACTTGTCAGCTACAATTGGCTGGAAACACTCTTGGGCTGACTCAGAATGCAATGTGTAAAAAACTTTCAGTTAAATACCTCCTTCACTTTTCCGTGATGATGAGGTGCTGTGCTCTTCTTCTGACCCTTCAACTTCCAGGACATTCATAGATTCCTGTTCGCGGTCTCTCCGCATCTTCTCGCTCTGCGGATACCCTTGGCAGCCCCAGCCCCACCCTTGCTCAGTGAACACCTACAGTTTCTCAGTGTGTCCCCGGCCCTCCCTGACTGGTCCAGTGTCCCTGCCATCTGCTCCTGAAGTGCGGCATATGCCTGCCTTTCAGAGGTCTTCTCGCAATTGGAATTTTGCATGATTTGCCATGTTTTGGATTAGTCTGCCTTTCCTACTGTACACACGAGGCAGACATAGCTTCCAATTTTGTCTACAATGATCCTCAGATCTGGCATGTATTAGGCAACCAGAAGTATTTAATGAATGACTGAGTGATAAAAGGGACTGATTTGATGTTTGTTCTTTTCTCATGATATGCGTTCTCAACTGTTTTTTCCCTTCTCTTGGTACCTTCTCCTTCTCTCCTGGTAGAGAGAAGAAAGTCTCTCCATTTCCTTATAGCCAGCCTGAGGGCAGGCAGCCTGGGAAGAGGTCTGTGGAGGCTTGTGGCTGGCAACGAGAAGACTTTTCTTCCAGTTCAAGGCCAAAAGCCCAATATGACCTTTAGCCAAAGACTTAATTACTCTGGGCCTCGATTTTCTCTTTGGTAAATGAAAGTCAATATTTTCTGCTGCTTCTGCTTCATATGGGGCTATTGTTGGGACAAAACTGAGCTTGAAAGGTGCTGTGTAAAGATAATGGTTACACAAACATAATGTATCCTTAAAGCAAAATGCTTTGTTCCATTTCTCTATCATCTCTTAAAATTTCATGTCCCATTGATGAATTCTCTAGAATGTGGGCCTTCTTCTTTGAAGAAGCTGATTTTCAGAGAAGCTGCCTTTTCAGTAAACAGATCATCTAATCATCCATCCTATAGGCCAATTGTTACGGAGCACACAATTATGCAAACAACTACAATATAGAATGGTAAGGTCCTGGGGAGGAGAAGTAGAGGCTGCTCAGGCAGAAGAGAAAAGGGTGCCCCATCCAGATCATGAGGTCAGAGAAGCTGCAGGGTAAGTGAAGTCTGCACTGGAATCCAAATCTTGATTAGCAGGGGACGGCAAAGCAAGGGGCGGGTGTGCACATGATCCAAGGCCAGAGGTGAGAGGCGCCTGGAGGAGTAGGACAACAGAACAGAGGGTCCACATGGATGGAGCTCAGAGTGGGGTGGGGAGCAGAGGAGATAGTGAGCAGGGGAAGAGGAGGCTAGAAGGGAATAGATGACAAAGGGTTTTGTTAGGAAAACCTGACCTTACTCCAAGAATATTGGGGAAACTTTGGCGAGCTTCAAGCAGAAACATTACTTGATTATATCTGACTTTCAAAAATGTCACTTTGGCGTGCAGTGTGAAGAAAGGATTAGTTAGACAGGGCAATGGTGGAAATAGGATGAGCAGGAGGACTGGCCCTTGCAGCAATCAAGTGAGAAATCCTGGTGGCTTAGATTCAGGCAGTCACAGTAGGAGTGGACTGAAGTGGGGGGATATGAGGGGATGCCTTTGCTGACCCAGAGACCAGGGAGGAAAGGGAGGTTTGAGGGGAGGAAAGATGATGCAGGTCATACAAATGGAGTATTTAGCAAGTGGCTGAATTTGTGAGTTAGGAGCTCAGGAGAGAGATCAGGGCTGAAGACACAGGTAGATTTCAAAGTATTCTGCATAAACACTGCCAGCTGAGGCCATGGAGTAGATGATACCCCCCAAAGGGACTGTGTGGAGAAGACATTAGGTCTGGAGAAATGAGAAGGCTCCCAGTAATCAAACTTTGAGTTAAGGAGTCCAAGAAGAAGTGGCAGTGATGTGGGAGGGAGGCCAGAAGGACATGGCGCGTGTGAAGCTTGCAGAAGGTGGGGGTGGATGGCCAGCCATGGTCAGCACTCAGAGCCATCCAGAGATCAGACCTAAACCCAGAGGCTCTTCTCACCACAATGCCCAAAATGTGGAACTTGGAGTTCTAGGTCCCAGGAGCCATCGGCGGATCTAGAATGATACTTCCTTTATGCTGCATCCTCTAGGAATCTTCATTGACTTCTCTAGCCAGAAGTGACTACCATCTCCAAACATTTATTGAGCCAGTACTCTCTGCATTGAGCACTGGGAATTTTAAAAGACATAAACTAGGGTCCTTGAGGGGAGAAAGCACTTACATAAAAATTGATCACAACTTGGTGTAGTCTCTACTGAGTGTCCTGTGACCAATGAAGAAGATGAATGCTTGGCTGGGTGGTCAGGGCAGGCCCGCCCCCCACCCCCTACAGGACAGGGCATGTCAGGAGACAAAGCAAGGGGAATATTCCAGGTGGGGCCTCACTGCTTGAAAGGTGTGGAAGTGGGATTAGCATGGTTTATCTGGAGGGCAAGGAACAGACCATGTGTTTAGGGAGGAGGACTCTTCTAGGGGAGCAGTAGGGGCATGGGTGGAGCCTTTGGAAGGGGTCAGATAGAGGGGGGCCTTGATGGATGGCTGGAATTTTGAACTTCATGCTGCAAATAGCAGGGCACCCATTACAATGGTCACTCCTTAGGTACTGTTTGGCTCTGACTTGTGTCATCTTGCCTGTGTGATTCATTCTGGGGGTAAGGGACATGTCTTCTTATCCTTTGATTGTTCCACAGGGATTAGGTCAGCATCTTCTAAAGCAAATATTCTTCCTAGGAATGAAACTGCAAAGACACCTTTGTGGCCTATGAGGGCACACAGCTCAGTCTCTGTGCAAAGAGACACAATAAGTAGTGTACATTGTGCCCAATGCCAAGCTTTTTATCCCTTATCCCTTATTCCCCCTCCCCCTCTGAGTCTCCAAAGTCCATTATCCCACTCCATATGCCTGGCAAACAGGTGATTTTATTGATAGCATGATTTGCTAAGTCTACAATACCTATGATAAACAAATAGAACATGGGAGGCCCTGACTCGGTTTTAGGAGGATCGGGAAGTTTTCCTGGTGAGGATGATAGCTAAACGGAGACCTCAAGGGTGAGCAGCCAAGCGGTGGGCAGAGGGCAGGGGTGCAGCAGGCAGAGAAAGGTCCCTGTGGAGAGGGAGCCTGTGGAGGAAGGGGCATGGAGAGGAAGCCAGGCCAGGGGTACCATGGCCTCCTGATACCCCACCCCCCAGGGCAGAGCTGAGGCCCAGAGCAGAGCAGGTGGTAATGGCCCATGTGAGCTGACGTGTAAAGCCCACCGTCTCCCTGGAGTCTGTGGGCATCAGGTGAACACAACACTCTCCACAGGATGCTGGTTCTGCCCATGACAGAAATCTGGCAGAAAGAAAGAAGAAAATGACCGCAAGCATTCAGTATCGCCAGTAGAAGGCTGCATTGTTTTCTTCTTGGAAAAAGATTTCAAAAGCCGATGAGGAAAGAAACATGCAAAATAGATTTAAATGCAGTTGAAATGAGAGTGGACAGTCTAGGCCTGCTGCTGATTGGAGACACTTCACGAGCAGTGACAGCGTGAGAGAAGCTGGCATTGCAGCTGCCCCAAATCGAGAAGAAAATAGTCTCCTCTTGACACTGACAGTGAGTCACAGAGCAGCAGCTGTGGAATATTTACTTCTTCTAGATTTTACACTGTAATTTTAAATTATAAATACATTTTATGTCATAAAACACTACTGTCTATTTGACATAATTTTCTGAATTGTGTCAGACACTGAATTAAGGGCAGGAACACAAAAACGAGGATAGCATGGTTCCTGCCCTTGAGGATTGCCTGTTAAGTAAGGAGACAGACCCCTGGGTAATCGCCCATAATATCATGCAGAGAGTGCACACCAGTGGGACGAGAGAAGTGCTCTGACCAGAGGAAAGAACAATTAATTTAAAATGATTTTTTTTTTTTTACTTTTAATTTAGTCCTGCCGAAGCCAGGCCTTAAAAAGTTTGGTTACGAACTCACAACTGTCCCTTTCCATGGGAATCTTCCTAAAGGTGAAAGATTTCTTTGTTCTGACAAGAAACCAGAGTATGAGAGCAATTAATTCTGAGAGTTGGATTTGGGAAAGTTGTGCCAAGAAAGGCATAAAGCAGTCGTTTTCAGAGCAGAGCCACGATTGCCTCGGAGTTGACTGAAGAGCTTACAAACCATGTCCTGTCCAGACCCTATCCCAGCCCCAGTGAATCAGAACCTCTAGGGCAGGGAAAGCTGGAAACACAACTTTTTCAGCTGTTCCAGGGTTTTTCTTATGCACACTAAGGTATAAAAGCCACCATTTTAAGAAATGCTCTGGATTTCAGTAGAGAGCAAGAGGAGGCTCATGGTACAGGTGACGCCAGGAAGATGGGGATGTGCAAGTGACCGAGGGGGAAGAGTCCTGAGTGCAGCAGGAGAGAAAGCTGGAAAGTCAAACCAAGGCTGCCCACCCAAAGGACAGTGACTCCCAACCACACCTGTTTGTCCAAACCACCCCTGGAAGTGAAAAATAGACCTATATTTGGCTCTGTTTCCAGAATCGGTCTCTTATATGGGGCTTGAGCATGTGCACGTAAGCAAAGGCCGCACGGTTGATTCTGATGAACAGCAGGGCTCAGCCCCACTGCACAGGCTGGAACCGTGAGAACTTCGGAAGTAAAGGATCACACCAAACTCCTTCTCTTATCCATGGAAAGCCTGGTAGATTCTAAAATGGCCATTACCACTGACTGTGTACTAAAGACTTTAGTGGCAACAACTATATCCAGAAGTGAGGGATGTTCCACGTGTTGTGAGCATGCAATGCGATTCTTTAAATGTCCAAAAACAAGGAAAGCCCTACCATTTCCGCTCTACTCTGAATTCTGAGGGCCAGTTGGAATTGGTTCTTCTTGTAAACAAATGACTTCTGAATATCTAAACAGTAGTATTAATTCTTAGATAACTAGATAATTTTTAGGAAATGTCAAACCACTGACATGTCTGTGCTCTGAAAGAATTAAGTTCTGGAAGCAATAAAAGATTCTGATTAGCTCAGTAAGAGACAGCAGCAAGATTCCAGCAAAGATGCCTCAGGCTACGCAAGTTAATTAATGACTTAACATTATCTCAGGGACCCCAAACTAACTGAAATCAACTTGTTGGCATCATGAAAGTGATGTGAAAGTGGTTAATAAAAATGTCATGATATTATCCCTTACTAACCATCAACATCATAAAGAATAGGCTTATAGTGCATAAGTCTTTCCCCAAGGAAATAAAGTGAGATGCATGGATATTACCTAGAGCTTTTGATCAGAACTATATTCATTGCCAATGTTTTCAAACACATTTTTGCTGTTGCACAGACAGCCACAGATTTTACAACTTTAAAGTATACCTCCCTTAGAATACTAGGCTGATGAGGTGAGAGCTTATCAGGTGATACTACGTAGAGTCAATATCCGGATGAATAAAGATGACCCAGAGCTAGTAAGTTACTCCAAGCACGAAGGCAACAGCGCAAATAATTCCCTAGGTTGTGGTAAAAGAAGATTTTTTTTGTGTAAGGACTGCCCCCTTGGTTCTCAATAGTTCATTACAGTTTAATGGAGGCAAACAATAAATTATATATGAGTCTGTAGTTTAGAAACTTCCTCATGTTGACCCAGCTGAAGTTGTCATTTTAGTCACATTCAAGGAACTTATTCTTTTTTCCTCATTCGTGTTCAGGTGCCTTAGTTCAAGAAGTATTGTGTAAATGAAATTCAATCAAATGATAAAACAGATACTATCTATGGAGCATCTACTAGGTGCCAGGCTTTGTATATGTCATTTAAATTAGTCTGTTTAATCCTCCCTATGATTTCATAAAGTGAGGTATTATCTCCACTTTTGTAGATAATGAAATTAAAATTCAGAGAAGTCAGGTTAATTCACCCAAGATGAAAAGCTAATTAGTAGCAAAGTCCAAAGATGGATGTCATATTGGCTCCTCACACTTTTAAAGATCCACTCACGTCTTCCAGACAAAGTTAGCCACTCCCTTTTCTGTGTGAATTTGGATCATGTATGTTTCTACTTGTGATGTGATCCTTATTCCTGTTTTTTTCTTAAAAGTTCACGTCCTTGGACAGGAGGCATGTCTTCTTGTCCATCTCTGTGTTGCCAGGCTGCATTTTTTATTCAGGAGAAGCGTCTTGAATACCTACTGTGTGCCAGACACTAAGTTGGGCACTGCAGATATAGGGAGGAACAAGACACACACGGTCCCTGCCCTCATGGAGCTCACAAGCCACAGGAGAGACAGTTAAATAAACAGTTAAAATAGAGTATAATAAATGCTGTGATGGGAGAAATATAGGGATTGTAGGATTTCTGAGCTTAACCAGCAAAGCTCCCTTTCCCACTGTGAGGAGAAACAGAGGGGAGCTAGGAATGATTCAGACTAAAGAGGGAACAGGTGAGAAGAAGGGGGAAAGCAGGTTCTGGAAAGAGGAAACAGTGTGTGGAAAGGCAAGAGGTAAGAGGGCCGGCAGAGGAGACAGATGGCGCTGGAGACGTGAGCAAGGACCAGGTCACGAAGGTCCTGGAAAGCTGGTTATTCTGAGGCTGCTGGACAGGCTGCCGAAGGGATTTCAGCATTCAGTGCAATGATAAGATTTGAAAGGTTGCTTTAACAGCAACAAGGAGAATAAGATGGAGGGAAGTAAGCAGAGCGGCAGGAAGAGCAGATAAGGAGGCAGTCCTATGGTCAAAGTGTGACTGGGGCTCGTGGTCTGCACTAGGCTGCAAAAGCAGAGAGGGAGAGAAGACTTCGGAGGCAGTGTCAATAGGTTTGGTTTCTAATTGGATATAGGTGATTTGTGAAGGAGAGGAGTCAAGGACACTCCCAGGTTTCAGGCTTGGGCAGTTGGTTAGATGGTGGAGCCATTTTCTAACCTCGGTTTGGAAGACAGGATAATAAATTTGGTTTGGACTAGTTTCAAATGTCTGGGGTGGATGTGCTCACTAAGCAGAGGAAGGTCAAGGTGGGGATAGAAGCTGGAGACAGAACTTTGGAAGCCATTAGCCGTAAGACTGAGTGAGATTACTCAGAGACTGGCGAGAAGAGAGCTCCACGGAATATTTGAAGTCAGACAGAGAAAGAGGAGGCAGCAAAGGAACCTGAAAAATAAGGAGAGGCCAGATGGGAGAAAACTGAGTCTAGGATGATGTCTGGAAAGCCAGAGTAGATTTCAAGAAGGTGGGAATGGTCTCACGGGGCCCATCACTTTTCTATGGTCAAGTAAGTGAAGCCCTGGACACAGTCCATGGGTTTGCAATGAGGTGATCAGTGGGGACCTTGACAGCAGGGCCAGCCCACGAGGACAGTGGAGCTCACCTGCTGCAGGCTGAGACTGGGGAGGAGTTCTGCGGGGCAAAGGCACATCTTGAACCCAAGACTCCTCATTAAAATGCAGAGCATGGTGAAACATTTTTTTTCCTTTTTTCAGTGTATTTCCATGTAGCTGTGGGAGACACTGCCAGTGAGTATATCTGAAGGGTTGAATAAAGCTTGGTAAAGAAATTCAGAAAAGGACAATGGAAAAATAGACCGAAGGAGACAAAGAGCTAAGACTGTGAATCACTTATTTCCAGACACAATCTGTTGGAAGCACTGTGGTGTGCCGTCCTGTCCCCTTTGTAACTTGCAACAGGAGCTGCTCTCCAGTGGGGCAACTGCCTTTTGCGGCCCTCCCTGCATGGAAGTGACTAAATAGCAGCATTCAGACTATTCGTGAGGAGTGAACAAAAGGGAAGACACTGATCTTTAGGGTTTCTGTGAAATCTTTTTCAACATAGACAAACAGGTAAGTTGAGAATCGAAGCCACAGCAAGGCACACCTCTAGTCCCAGTTCTCCTGCGAGGTGGGTTTCTCAGCCTCCTGGCCGCTCTTCCTGCCTCCCCAGCCTCCCTCCTCTCCTAGGCTCTTTCTCTTCAGGCATTAGACACTCTCTCTAGTCCTTCCCTTCTGTCTCCTCCCCCTCCTGCCATAAAGATGTGCTGAGCACTGCTGGGAGCCCCAGTGCCATGGTGACGCTGCGGATAGTCATTCACTACCCGGCATCCTCTGCCACTCTCTCTGTTAATCCCAAATGCTGGTCTACGTCTCAGATGTAACTTCTGTACCATGGGTCAATAGTCATTCACCACCCGGCATCCTCTGCCACTCTCTCTGTTAATCCCAAATGCTGGTCTACGTCTCAGATGTAACTTCTGTACCATGGGCCAATAGTCATTCACTACCCGACATCCTCTGCCACTCTCTCTGTTAATACCAAATGCTGGTCTACATCTCAGATGTAACTTCTGTACCATGGGCCAATTTCTAATAAACATTTTTCTCCATGATTTCTGGTGGGAAATCTAAAATTCAGCCTTTCTCAAATTAACCTCATGATCTTCACCATACAATCTATTTCTCCTCAAGTATTTCTTCTTTGTGGCTAATAGCATCACCATATTCACCATCTGCCCAGCTGCTGTTACAAGGTCATGTGTAACCGCTTCATTTCCTTACCTTCAAGCAGCAGCTCAATCCTTTAGCTCCCCCTCTGCAATATCCACGGGGCTGTGCTTCTGTGTCTATGACCACCGCTCCACTCAAACCTGTATCTCCTCTTGCCTGGACCTCAGGGAAGCCTCTGACCATGTGCCTTATTTCTGATTTTGCTCGCACTCATTACAGCCTCCACAATGCTTTCAAATTCATTTTTTCCAACAACACAAATCTGATCATCTACCTCCAGGACAAGTTTATACACATTCAGTGATTTCTTACTGCCAACAGATTATAGTTGATGCTGTAATTTAGCACTGCTCAAAAGGCCTTTAAAAATCAGTCTTTACATCTTCATCATCCACCTGTGTGCCAAGCATAGTGCTACTTGCTTGCTTTTATAAGGATTATCACATCAAATCCCAATAACATCTCTGTAAGGTGGGTACTTTAATTTTTTGTTGATTTGCAAAAATTAAGGCACAAAGATTAAGTGATTTGGCTTAGGGTCACCCAGCCACAAGTGAGGCAGGAGTGAAATACAGAGTTTATACATTTCAAAATGTTTTCTTTTTTTTACTTTTATATATCAAGAAGTATCACTAAGCCCGTACTTGTGCTTTCTGTACGAAGGCAGAGGCGCTGCTCTAGCTAGTCCTCAGGCAGTGGTTAAGATCGCTGCCTTGGAGTCATACTGCCGGGGTTGGACTCTTCCCACCCTCACTTTCTAGCCTCCTGACCTTTCGTCAATTTCTTAATCCCATTAGGCCTCTGGTTACTCACTGGTAAAAAAGGGCCTGTGGGATGCTGTGAGGATAAGTGAGATTATAGATGCAATGCCCTGAGGACGGACAGTGAGCCTGGTAGGAGGGCAGAGCTCAATACAGTGAGGTCGCTCCCTGGGGGCTTGTTCCTGCTCCTTCCCAGTAAAGGTGTGGCTACACTGAGAGTTTAAAAGAAATCATTTATGTGGTTAGACATACTGACTTCTGCAGCAGAGAACAGACAGGGAGCAGCGGCTCTCATTAGCTTTGGAGATGACAATAAAACTGGAAAAGATAAGAAAAGTAGAAAATGATCTTTGCATCTGAGTGTACTGATTCATGACATGTGGAAAGATAAAAGAAAGTCCTACTTATTTAATAGTCCTGAAAACTCAAATGGAAAAGGAAAAATCTACAGAGAGTGAGCCAGCTTTTCTTTCTTTTTGACAGAATGAAGAAGATTCCAGTAGAAAATGTAGAAATACGTGGCAAATTTTCTGTGGAGTAATTTAGCCTTCTATGAAATGTAAATAAAATCAGGATCAAATAATTCAACACGCCACAAGCGTTTATTAAGTACCCCTTTTTGATAAGCCCCATGCAGGACACCGTGGGAAACACTAAAAAGAAGGGGAGAGGGTGGTAAACAATTGGAGTTGCCTGGAAGAGGTATTTAAAGTAATTTTTACAAGTCTGTTAGTCTCCTTTTAAAAATCTACCTGTGTGACTTATTTGATTGTTTTTCCCATGTTGAAAGAAGTCCCACCAAGATTAAAAATAAAGGTACTCTCACTTCACACAACAGATGTGTCCTTGAAAAGTTGTCTATAAATCCACATCTTCTTAATAAGGTACTACTTTTTGTCGCTACGTAACATAGATTTTCAAATAAACTCTCTATCACTTACATAAAACTGATAATTTTCACTACCTGCTGTAAGTTCCTTCTTCTACTTTTTTTTTTTTTTCCTTAAGACAGAGTTTCGCTCTTGTTGCCCAGGCTGAAGTGCAATGGTGTGATCTTGGCTCACTGCAACCTCTGCCTCCTGGGTTCAAGCAATTCTCCTGCCTCAACCTCCCGAGTAGCTGGGATTACAGGCGCCCACCACCAAGCCTCGCTAACTTTTGTATTTTCAGTAGAGACAGGGGTTTCACCATGTTGGCCCGGTTAGTCTCGAACTCCTGACCTCAGGTGATCACCTGTTTTGGCCTCCCAACATGCTGGGATTAGGTGTGAGCCACCACACCAGCCTTATTACTTCTTTGATACCATTCTTTTGTAATGTTCACAACTACTCTCACTTATACATTTTGAAGTTTGGATGGGCATCTACTGGAATTTCTTAAAATGAGGGCATATCCAGGCATATTTTATATGGAGTTAATAATCACAACACAGGTGGTGGTTTTCTGGTTTTCCTTGTCTTACTGTTGCTCAAAAACAGTGACCGAGGAGCCCATTTTTTACAGCTTTGTACTACAATACAAATACAGCATTTATATTTACATAAATGGCTTTTTAAGGTTGCAAATACAGCAAGATAAATCTGTCATTTTTATTTCCTAATATATTTCCGGATATTGATTTGCTAAATCATAGTCACTAAAGCCCACAAAATACGCAAACTGCCTAATTTTCCCCCTCAAGGTGCACTATTTGAAAGACACCATTACATAAATAGTGCCTCTGCTAATTAATTAGTGCTAGTCATACTTATTTTTCTAAACTAAGAAATGAAATCAAATAGTGTAATTTATATTTTTTTCTCCAATTCTAGTTAAAAGTAAAAAGGGATAAATTCAGTTGCAGAATGCTGCTTACAATGATCCTTTTTTCTAATTACTCAAATCGATGGGTATTAAAAAAAACTCTCATATTCAGTTTGGTTTTTGATTTTACACAACAGGATGATTAATTATAACCACTGCATATTCTGGTATGCAGTTTATGATTGTGAAAAGGTCACATGCATGAAAGTAAAGTTCACAATGCCTCCTGCATTTAGCTAAATAATCACAGAGGGTGTTTAAAAATAATTTATATACTTCTCTTCCAGGTGGCTTCTTTTCTTTTCCCCATTTACTCATGACTTCCCATAAGCACCTCCTCTCTCCCTCAAGGAGATCATACTGATAGGATGCCTCCAAATGCCTCAGTAAAATTACCATTTTGTAGAGATCATGAGAAAACAAGGTTCCTGGATCTGGTAAAAACAAAACAAGACATAATACTGGAAAAAGGACATTCCAGAACTGGAACACAGAGCTAAGCATCCATTGATCGTCCAGGTAAATGTGACAAAAAGATCTACTTTAAAGCCACTCTCTTTTTGGTTAAAAGAGTCACCTCTGCCTCTCCTTTGAGAGGTCTCTAAATTCAGACAGGGCATCCACTGGCCCCAAACCCCACAGACCTCACCACATCAAATGAAAATCAACCTTCATCTCATCTTTTCAAAATGCTATGCCTTTTCATGCTACCAGTAGATCTGATTAATGCATTTGTGTGTGGATGTATTTCAGTTTTTCTCCATTTCTAAAAACATTCACTGTGTTTAACCCTTCCAAACCTTTACTATGTATAGTTTCGTATTGCTGATTAGTTTCAGGAATGCTGCTCTATATTCTAAAACAGCAGTTCCCAGTCTTTTTGACCCCAGGGACCAGATTGGTGGAAGACAATTTTTCCACAGACAGAGGCTTGGGTCAGGGGTGGTTTTGGGATAAATTGTTCCACCTCAGATCATCAGGCATTAGTTAGAGTCTCATATGGAGTGTGCAATCTAGGTCCCTTGCATGTGCAGTTCACAATAGAGTTCGCGCTCCTATGAGAATCTAATGGCACTGCTGATCTGTCAGGAGGCAGAGCTCAGGTGTAATGCTACCTACCTGCTGCTTACCTCCTGCTGAGCAGCCTGGTTCCTAACAGGCCATGGACCAGTACCCGTTAGTGAATGTTAGTGGATATTTTGCTTCTATCTGTCTGATGGCTGTTAGGGTAAAAAATGTTGGTCATACATTATCACTTAAATTACCTCAGCTGCAGGTGAACAAGAACTTAGTAAACTGGCAGATTCGTCATATGACTGACTTCTCTCATGTGTCTTTTCCTCCCATTGACTCTTTCTGCAATGAACATTCTATTAACCTTAGAAATATAAAGATACGGTCGGGCATGGTGGTTCACGCCTGTAATCCCAGCACTTTGGGAGACTGAGGTGGGTGGCTCACCTGAGGTCAGGAGTTTGAGACCAGCCTGGCCAACATGATGAAACCCCGTCTCTACTAAAAATACAGAAATTAGCCAGGCATGGTGGTACATGCCTGTAATCCCAGCTACTCAGGAGGTTGAGGCAGGAGAATCACTTGAACCTGGGAGGTGGAGGTTGCAGTGAGCTGAGATCATGCCATTGCACTCCAGCCTGGGTAACAAGAGGAAAATTCCATCTAATATATATACATCATAACAAAGTATGGTTAAAACAAAAGACAAATACTGGTGTGCTAGATTAGAAGAAAGGAAAAGTCTTGGATATTGAATTTAAAGAAAATTTAGGTTGGTGCCCCTTTTGACCATTATTTCAAATGGGGCTATTTTCCTTAGTTAAAATATTTTACAATATTATCGCTGTGTTTTACAATGGCAGTGTCTTATCTCCAGGAGCTCAACTTGCATTTATATTATTCAACATTTCCAATTTGCAATGACTTTAGCAAGAGGTAAGAGTTAATCTTTACCATCTTCCTGAGAAAGTGGTAGACAATAAACTGCAGGAGACAGTCTGATGAACTTCCGGTGAGCTAAAGAGAGTAGCTGATTACAAACCTATGGCTGTGGGTTTTAATCCCAGCCACTCCTTCTATCTGCTGCAGTGCTAAGGAAGAAGTCATGAACACCTACCCAGTTTCCACATCTAAGATGCCACGTGAGGATCAGAATAACCACAGTGAGCAATACTATCAACACCATGGGCTGTTTAGTGAGGACTCATAATACAGTGACTGAGAGTATGATTACAAACATAAGGGGTTGAATATTAATTAACATTTACTTTAATATTGAATGTTCAATAATAGTCACACTCATAGGTTGAAAATATCAAAGTTGAGAGGTTAAATCGTTTGCCAAAAGTCATATAATGAATTGGCTTCTAAGCTAAGATCAAATCTATAATTTATTGCATTAATTTTCCTCACATTATGTTAAATTTAACAACAATAAAACCTAGATTATTAATATTCTTGCAACCAGGAATCTTAATTAACTTGCATGTTCACTCACCAGTAAAACAGCTAGGTTTTTTGTTTGTTTGTTTTTACTGTTAGTTCTGGGATACATGTGCAGAACATGCAGGTTTGTTACATAGGTATACATGTGCCGTGGTGGTTTGCTGCACCTATCAACCCATCATCTCGGTTTTAAGCCCCATATGCATTAGGTATTTGTCCTAATGCTCTTCTTCCCTTGACACTACCCCCTTATGGGCCCCAGTATGTGATGTTCCCCTCCCTGTGTCCACATGTTCTGATTGTTCAACCCCCACTTATGAGAATATGCAGTGTTTGTTTTTTTGTTCCTGTGTTAGTTTGCTAAGAATGATAGCTTCCAGCTTTATCCATATGTCCCTACAAAAGACATGAACTCATTCTTTTTTATGGCTGCACAGTATTCCATGGTATATATGCGCCACATTTTCTTTATCCAGTCTACCATTGATAGGCATTTGGGTTGGCTCCAAGTTTTTGCTATTGTAAATAGTACTGCAATAAATGTACATGTGCATGTGTCTTTATAGTCAAATGATTTATAATTATTTGAGTATATACCCAGTAATGGGATTGCTGGGTCAAATGTATTTCTGGTTCTAGATCCTTGAAGAATTGCCACACTGTCTCCCACAATGGTTGAACTAATTGACACTCCCATCAACAGTGTAAACACATTCCTATTTCTCCACAGCCTCTCCAGCAACTGTCGTTTTCTGATTTTTTAATGATCACCATTTTACCTGGCGTGAGATGGTATCTCATTGTGGTTTTGATTTGCATTTCTCTAATGACCAGTGATGATGAGATTTTTTTCATATGTTTGTTGGCCACATAAATGTTTTCTTTTGAGGAGTGTCTGTTCATATCCTTTGCCCACTTTTTGATGGGGTTGTTTTTTTCTTGTAAATTTGTTTAAGTTCCTTGGAGACTTTGGATATTAGACCTTTGTCAGATGGGTAGGCTGCAAAAATTTTCTCCCATTCTGTAGGTTGCCTGTTCACTCTGATGGTATTTTCTTTTGCTGTGCAGAAGCTCTTTAGTTTGATTAGATCCTACTTGTCAACTTTGGCCTTTGCTGCAATTGCTTTTGGTGTTTTAGTCATGAAGTCTTTGCCCATGCCTATGTCCTGAATGGTATTGCCTAGGGCTTTCTTCTAGGGGTTTTTATGGTTTTGGGCTTTACATTTAAGTCCTTAATCCATCTTCGTTAATCATGCATTAAGTTGTAAGGAAGGGGTCCAGTTTCAGTTTTCTGCAGATGGCTAGCCAGTTTTCCCAACACCATTTATTAAATAGGGAATCCTTTCCCCATTGCTTGTTTTGTCAGGTTTGTCAAAGATCAGATGGTTGTAGATGTGTGGCGTTATTTCTGAGGTCTTTGTTCTGTTTCATTGGTCTATACATCTGTTTTGGTGCCAGTACCAGTACCATGCTGTTTTGGTTACTATAATCTTGTAGTATAGTTTGAAGTTGGGTAGCATGATGCTTCCAGCTTTGTTCTTTTGCTTAGGACTGTCTTGCCTATAGGGTCTCTTTTTTGGTTCTATATGAAATTTAAAGTATTTCTTTCTAATTCTGCAAAGAAAGTCAATAGTAGCTTTATGGGAGTAGCATTGAATCTATAAATTAGTTTGGGCAGTATGGCCATTTTCATAATATTAATTCTTCCTATCCATGAGCATGGAATTTTTTTCCATTTGTTTGTGTCCTCTCTCATTTCTTTCAGCAGTGGTTTGTAGTTCTCCTTGAAGAGGTCCTTCACGTCCCTTATAATGTATTCCTACATATTTTATTCTCTTTGTAGCAATTGTGAATGGGAGTTCATAAATAGCGTTTATCCTAATGAGACTTAGGAGCATTGTGATACTGGAGTCACCACCGAATTAAGTTATAGAAGAAAAGAATTAATTTGGTTCTCCACAAGATTACCAGTTTTCCGATAATGAGACTATAGTAAAATAGACTCAATATTAAAATAATATTCCATACCTTTTAAACTGGATAATTTTAAATGGCTGTGACTTATTTTGCTTCCTCTGAATGTTAAACAGAATTTGTGAGGAAACCTAAAAAGTGAAAGTTTAAGTCACTGAAGCCATGACCACCTCCCACCCACTGTTCTTTAGTACTGAATAAATATGAGAATTGAATTACTGTAATTTCTATCAGCAAATAAAAGCACAACCAATAAAACAAAAATAAAAGCAAAAGTAGACCTCAGTGAAAGCAGTATGGGCTTCTTGTTGGTCACACAGGAGACATAGTCACCTGCAATCACAGGGGACTCTGATCCTGTCTGCCAGGGAGGATGCTTAAATATACTGTCCTAAAGTAATTAAGATCTTTCAGTTAGTGGAAAATTAGAATAAAACAACTTTCAATAGGTAAAATGACAATTATTTGTAGGTGACGTGTTTATTTCCTTGGAAACCCAAATAATTACATGAAAGCCATTACAAATAAGAAGAGATTACAGTGGCAGGATCAAAATTAATACACAGAAATATACAGCCTTTCCATACAAACAATCTTAGGTGGAGGACATCAAGGAAGAAATACTTCCGTTTATTGTAGCAACACAAATGATAAAGTGCTTAGGAATAAACTTCATAAGAATGGTGCAAGTTCTACATGAAGGAAAACTTTAAATGCAATTACAGGACGGGAAACATTTGAGTATGGGAGCAGCTTACTATGCTCAAGTTCATAAGGGGTAAAATTAAAAGTTAAATCATAAATTTATTGCAATCTCAAAATGAACCAACTGGAATGAAAAAAAGTTGTACCAGAAAAACTGATAACAAAGTTCATTTGGAAAAATGAACAAGTAATGGTAGCTGGGGAAATGCCGAAAAGAATTAGAATAGGATAGATTCACAGATTCATGTACAGTAGATTCTCACAAGCATGAGTGATGAGCACAGAAGACTTTTTATTTTCCAGTACAGCTGACACCTATAGAAGATACTTTTAAGCCTCCTTTACATAGCAAACATTGAAAACCACCCAGGTGACCATGGGCAGGGACTAATCACTTAAACGGTGTGCAGCTCCATGTGGTAGAAAAAGCAGGACAGATTCACGTGTGCTGATGAGAACTGCTGGTCAGATTTTATTGCTAAAGGACATGAGGAAACTATTTAGCAATATATGTGGTATGCCATCGCTTGTGTAAATTCACATACACACACATACTTAAATAAGCAGAACATATTTTTGGAGAGACACACAAGAAAAGGATACAGTGATTATTCCAAGGGAGGAAACTGAAGGCTAAGGATCAGGATCAGGTTCAGGGAGGGAACTTACTTTTTACTGTATACCTTTTTACTTATTGAATTTTGCACCAAGTGCATGTATTACCTATCCAAAAATCAATAATATGATTTTTATCCTTCTCAAAAATTCTGGGTGATAGAACAAATAGCTAGCAAAAATCCTAGTCTGGGAGAATTACACTGTGAAATGAAAGACAGCAGGAACATATATGTATATACATCTTCTGACTTTATCATTAGGTATTAATTTGCATTGCTTTACTAAGCAAGTGAAGTATTAGGTTTATTTTCATAAAGAGACTATTTTATTTTATTTCATTTTATTTTACTTTTTTGAGATGGAGTCTCACTCTGTTGCCCAGGCTGGAGTGCAGTGGCATGATCTTGGCTCACCACTGCAATCTCTGCCTCTCGGGTTCAAGCGATTCTCCCACCTTAGCTTCCCGAGTAGCTGGGATTACAGGTGTCTGCCATCATGCCCGGCTACTTTTTATATTTTTAGTAGAGATGGGGTTTCATCATGTTGGCCAGGATGGTCTCGAACTCCCGACCTCAGGTGATCCACCTGCCTCAATCTCCCAAGGTTATGGGATTACAGGTATGAGCCACTGCACCTGGCCAATGAAGAGACTCTTCAAGGGAGGAAGTTAATACTATTTACTTTTTTGTTTAGGGGACCAGCCTTCTCAGACTAACCTGATTTTTAACATCAGTTCCATTGGAAGTGCATTGCAGAGAGGACACAGAAAAGGAAGAAAAGAAAAATGATCATTTTGATTCCAAAGTTTCAGATAAGCCTGTAAACTAAGATCTTACCTAAGCAGATCCAATGCATTTGCTCTACCCTTCCCCCACCACTTCAAATTCTGTCAAATAAAAAAATTTGTTTCAATTTTTTCTTTGTATTTAGTTTAATGCTATCTCCATTTCTCTCTACTCCCTGTTTCATTAATTCTCTAAGTTTTTTTCTGGCTTAAAGTTTCATTGCATTTAAAAACTTCTTAAGATAATGAAGTAAAATATTTTAAAACAGGCATATGAAGATGAAACATACTGAAATTGCACAACAGGTTATAAACAACCAGGCAGCTAAATTAAACCCAGAGCTTTCTCCTTTATAAATGCAATAAGCTTATTGTTATGAAATACTCAAGGCACTAACAAACTAATTAATTCTACAATTTCATCCTTCCCTTTACCAAACTGGTTCAATGTTTCCATTTTATAGATGCTCTCTGGCTAAACTGCTCCATAAAATACTTAATAAATCCAATTATTACTTATTAGAAGGCTGGGGTTTGTGAGAAAAGCCACATGTGATCCAAGTTCTAAACCCTGCTCTTGTCCTAATTTAAGATCCTCTTCCGCCTCCCTCATGGGAGTAGAATGATCATTGAGCATGATTTTAGTTTCTATTTCAAAGGGGATTTTGTGAGCTGATATATCTGCTGCTAATAAGCACAGCAGAATGGTGAATAGTGTTCTGGTGTTCTCGTGCATTTGGGTTATAGATTTTCTGGTTGCAGAGAAGATCAATGCCTTCTTTCACCTTATTGCAGATAGGCAGAGAATATAGATGAGGTGCTACTTCTTTGTACCCATCTAGCTTCTGAACATTTATAAGTTGCTAGATGGGAACATTCTTTGCCTCTTCAGAAATTCAGGGACCATCAGCATCTCACTTTTTAAAAAGAAGTATTTACTTAGTTCACACATTTGCGGGTCAATGATTTAGACTCAAGTGGGCTGATCAGTTCTGGTTTCAGCAGGGCCCATTCACATGTCTGTTGGACAGTTGATGGCTGAGCAGAAGGGACATGGCCTTGGCTGGGATGACCAAGACAGCTGACTCGGCTTCACAGTGCTCATTCTTCAGCAGGTCAGCCCCAGCATGGCTTCAAGGGGGATGGCAGAGGAACAAGAGAGGAAGGGCAAATGGAAAGTGCTATCTCACACCTCCGTGTGCCTTTCTGCAGACATCTGGGGGCCAAAGCAAGTCAGATTCATGGTTTTTTTTTCTTTTTTAAATTTCATAGATTCAGGAGGCACAGGTACAGTTTTGTTACACAGATACACTGCACAGTGATGAAGCCTGAGCTTTTGGAGTAAAGGTCACCTGCATTGTGTGGATGGCACCCATTAGGGAAATTCTCCGCCCCCTCCCTCTTTTTTCCTTTCCTTTCCTTTCCTCTTCCCTCTCCTCCCCTCTCCTTTCCTCCCCTCCCTTGCCTTTCCTTTTTCCTTTCCTTTTCTTTCCTTTCTTTCCTCCTTTCCTTTCCTTTCCTTTCGGTTTCCTTTTCCTTTTCCTTTCCTTTCTCTCTTTCTTTCTTTCAGATGGAGTCTCCCTCTGTCGCCAGGCTGGAGTGCAGTGGCATGATCTCAGCTCACTGCAACCGCCGCCTCCTGGGTTCAAGTGATTCCCCTGCCTCAACCTCTCAAGTAGCTGAGACTACAGGTGCGTGCCATCATGTCTGGCTAATTGTTTTGTATTTTTAGTAGAAACAGGGTTTCACTGTGTTAGCCAGGATGGTCTTGATCTCCTGACCTCATGATCTGTCTGCCTCAGCCTCCCAAAGTGCTGGCTACTCATCCCCATCTGCCCTCGCTTCCCCAACTCTCTAGTAACCTCTCAGGTGAGGGGAGCACAAATGTTTAGCTAATGTATTAAAGTGCCAGCTGCTTTGAACAGGGAAATAAAAGGAAGAGTAGGCTCCTGAGGAATAGTTGGCACTGGGAAGAAAGAAGTTGACAGGATAACTTGGAGAGAGGACAAGGGGCTGAAATAACTCTTGCACGCACAGACAGGAGAATTAATACTTCGGAACAGGTAAAGGTAAGTGGATAAAGAAGGAGTGGGAAGTATCTGTGTAATGTTCTAGTTTAATGACAGAGAGAGAAGAAGGCAGGGATACTGATTGAATATTTATGTCACAGTGAGATTTAACCAATACTGATGTAGATAGAAATAACTTACCTGGACAAATTTTTAACAGAGATATCAGAAAAATATTCTAGAAGATAGTAGAAATCAATTTCTTGATCACTTTTTTTTTGACTATTAACCTGACTTGGTGATCCTAGTAAAAGACAGCAACCTTGATGGGTGAGAGTGACATATCTGATAAGAAGTACAGTGCAGCAATGTGAGGAGTCACCTAACAGAAAAAAATCAACAACAACAACAAAAATGCTTACGTTCCACTGAACTGCAAATATTATTCAAGGGAGAACTTTTGATGGTCTTTGCCTCATAAATAATTAGCAATTTTATCACCCATTTTTGCATGTCACCATTAATTAGGTATTATGGACTGAATGTCTGTGTTCCCCCAAAATTCTTAAGGTGAAATCTTAACCCCCTGCAGATTTTGGAGATGGGGATTTGGGAAGGAAATTAGAGTTATATGGGGTCATAAGGGTGGGGCCCTCATGATAGGATTAGTGCCCTTATAAGAAAGAGACTAAAGAGCACCTACTCTCTCTCTCTCTCTCTCCCTCTCTCTCTCTCCCTCCCCGCCCCCCTCTTCCTCAATCCTCCCTCCCCCAGCCCCATGCATGCACAAACAAAGAAGAGGTCACAGGAGCACACAGACAGATGGCAGTCATCTACAAGCCAAGAGAAGATGCCCCAGAATCAAACCTACCCTGCCAAAACTGTGATCTTGAACTTCTAGCCTCCATAACTGTGAGAAGTAAATTCCTGTTGTTAAAGCCACCCAGTCTGTGGTATTCTGTCCTGGCAGCCTGAGCTGACTAATACAGTCTGTATCTAAGATTTCCTGTGATTAAAACACTGAAGGAAAAATAAGAAAATTTTCTCTTGCTTTTAAAAAGAAAGTACTCTGCTCCACCCACATTTTAATGCTAGGGTTGGCTCTTTATCTTCCCACATATTGTCTAAGAACTATTCACCTCGCTCCCTTTCTGAACGTCTGTGCTAAAAGAAAGCCTTCACTTTTTGAGTTTCCCCCAATTTAAGTCAAAGCAAATGAAAGGGTAAAGAAAGAGTGTCCTAGATCCTTTCTTTGGGATAATTCTTTTATTTGGAGTTTTGCAGATTCTCTTAGTGGACTGATGTTTTAAAAATTAAGTATGTTGGTGAATTTATTAATACATTATGCACACACATACACACATACACTCTTCATTCCTGTTTCCTGGGCCCTAAGCCTCTCATAGAGACACTTGACAAATGTGGTTATCTCAAAGTCACTTTATGCTGGATTGCTGGATAAGCTTCTGCCTTTCTAAAAAAGGGTCAAATGTTTGAGAATAAATTCCAGTGCCTGACTAACCAGTGAGTATGTATCCCTACCCAGAACTAGAATTAATAGTAGATTATGATACTGTGGATTGAAATACTAAATAAAGTTTCTGAAAAATTAGATAATGAAATAAAACTTATAATCATAATAAAAATAACACAATGTTCATTAGCTTAAGTAATATGATTAGGAATGTCAAGATATCAGAAAAAATAGTGTAAATCATTTTCAAATATTAAGCTTTATTATCTCCCTTTTAACTTATAAGAATAATGCATATACAGTAGGAAACATGAGAAATTTCAAAAGGTCAGAAGGATACAGATAGAAATTAAAAATACTTGGAGTCTTACTTATCAGAAATATATCCTGCAAAGTATTATGAATTGTAGTTCATTGTTTTTTCATGTGCAAATAAATACAATAAACTTTAAAAACTTCAGCACATGAGATCACATTAAAAGTTTCCTCTAAACCAGTGGTCTTTAAACCAGGGGCAATTTTGTCCCCTTCATCCTGGAGACACTCAGCAATGTCCACAGGCACTTTTGGTTGTCACATCTTGGGGTGGGAGGGTGGCTTCTGGCATCTAATGGGTAGAAGCCAGGGATGCTGCTATATATCCTGCTCCAATAATGAATTAACTGGCCCAAAATGTCTATAGCATTGCGACTGAGAAATCCTGCACTAATCCATTACAGAACCAAACCTTGACTAATTACAGTCTACTCCATACTGCAAACAATTACTGAACACCTGCCATTAGGTCTGTATATACAAATATAGATATGATTCAGTCCCATCTCTGTTGAGTGTGTCTGACATTCTGTTGAGTGTCTCTGTTTTCTGTGACTTGGGTGACAAACAAGTACATAAACCTAAATGAATAAACTTTTTACTCACATCTCTTTTGAGACAAGGAGTCCTTTGAGTGGCTTAAGTCACTCAAAGGACTCCTTGTCTCAAAAGAGATGTGAGTAAAAAGATGTGCCTGAAACTTCCATTTCAGGGTTTATGGAAAGAACCTACATTGGTCCTAGTCTGATAAAGAGAGACACCTGAAGGTGGCAAGCTCCCAAACCACCCTATTCTTGGATCCACTGACCGTCATCCTGCCACTCCCATGGCTGGCCTTCTGCTCTCTACTCTCAGTTGTAGGGTCACAGGGGAGGAGATTAAGTCACATAATAACATATTTACAAATCACATCATTTCTATAAAATTTGAGTTGCTTTTTGCCTTGATTCCTAGAATTTAAAAAAGTAAAACAATAACAACAGCAAAACCTGTAGTCTATTTAGAAAATGTGTTGCAACAAAGAAACAGCAGTGACTGATACTTCTAACAGATTCCCAACAGGAGTCAGGTGCTATGCTGTTTTACCCCCATCACCTTATTCAATCCTCCCAACCTGAAAAGACAGCATGGCTGATCCCAATTCTCAGCTGAGGACACTGAGGTCTGGAGATGGGGCTGGACTGCCCAGCACATGCAGCTGTCAGTGGTGGAACCAGGAGATCCCTGCCATGGAACCTGCTGCTTTGGAGCCAGCCGCTTCTGGATCCAACTTACTGCCCAGGGGAGCATGCTGCAGAGTGACTCTGAAGCCACACCTGCCACCTGCTCTATGCCAACTAGCTTCCAACAGGTGAGCACCCGTGGGGGGGTCTTCAATGGATTGCCCGTCCCCCCCAATTTCTCCAATCTATTAATCTTCTTTTTTCGTTGTCCTTTTCTTCAGCTTAGGCTGAAACTGACTTTTGTTTTGTTTTGTTTTGCAAATGCTCCACATCTCTTTATTTCTCTGCCTTTCCTTTGTGACCATTTGGCAAAAATGGCAGTTGGGAAGAACCTCACTACCTGCTCTTCCTGTGCATGCAAAGGTAGTCATAAAAGGCAGAAAGTGGCCACCAGTGGTTCCCACTCACCAAGCTCAGAGAAGTCCAGCACCAGCAGCCACCCCACAGCCTTGCTTTGGTTCACCTGCTTTTCCATGTGCTCTGTGGGCTGTTTCATTCTTCTATCATTTTTTTGACATGAGATCTCACCCTGTTGCCTAGGCTGGAGTTTAGTGGTATGACTGTGGATCACTGCAGCCTCAACCTCCCAGGCTCAAGTGATCTTCCCGCCTTGACCTCCTGAGTTGCTGGGATTATAGGTGTGCACCACCATGCCTGGCTATTTTTTTTTCTTGTACAGATGGGGGTCTCACTAAGTTGTCCAGGCTGGTCTCAAACTCCTGGCTTCAAGAGATCCTCCTGCCTTGGTCTCCCAAAGTGGTGAGATTATGGACATGAACTACCACCCAGCTGTCTGTGAACCCTTTCAAACTTCCACTTCCTTCAATGTTTCCATATAGGTTTCCCCAACTGCCATCCTCCCCAAGCCCTCCCCACAGAGGATGTGGCCTCATGCTTTACAGAGAAAACAGAAGCCACCAAACTGAGATACCTTACTAATTCAAAGTTTACAGAAGCCATTCCTCCTCCCACCCACAGTTAACCCATGTCTTGAGCTGTCTCAGAAACCTTATGACCTCAATGACCCTTCTGTCTTGGGTAAGTTCAGCCTTTCCTCCTCACCAGGATCCTTCCCACTGTCACTGGAACACTCTCAAGTGCCCTCACTTACAAAACACACACACACACACAGACACACACACACAGACACACACACACACACACACACACACACACACACACACAGGCATATAAATCCCATCTGCCTCCAGTCCTCACCCTCTCTCTCCTGAGCTTCTCAGCCACTTCCATGCCTCCCACCCGCCCACTCTCAATCACTCCAATCTGACCCATGACTCTACCACAGCTTTCACCAGTGTCCCCAAAGACCTCAATGTCATTCAATCCAACGCGATGTGCTTCAGTCCCATGTGAGCCCTCAGCATTGTCCAGTACTGGGACCTCTCCTTCCTCTACCTTTTCCTATGGGTACCCTTTGAGTGTCAGTTTCTCAGGACTTGGGTCTAGGCCTTTCTGCAACACCCTTTTGCTAAGAGATCACATCCCGATGCAGAAGTTCAATTGCCAACTCTCTTCACACTATCTGCAAATGTTAATCTCCAGCTCAAACCTCACTTCTGAGGTTCTGACCCATATACTTGCTACTTGACATTTCCTCTTGGCTTTCTCAAAGGCCTCTCAGAATAGTACATATTAAGATGTAACCCAATACTCTCATCCCTTCTCCTGCTGTTTCCAAATCCCAAATCTGATCCTTTTCAAGCTTCCTTATCTTAGTGAAAAGCACCCCTATCTATTTAGTTGTCCTAGCCATCCTTAATATTTTCTGTCTCATACCCCCAATATCCAAGTCCTATCAATGCTCACCTCTGAAATACCTCTTGAATGTATCCTCTTCATCTTTTCTGTACCAGTGTACAAGTCTGTGTATCATTACCTCCATCGTAGGACACTTTAGTGGGTTTCTGGCTGATCAACGTGTATCTGTTCTGCCCACTCCCTGAGCATCCATTCTCTCTGCTTTAAGCCTGTGCATGCCTCACCGCTGCATTCAGAACAAAGGCCAGACTTTCCGTCTCTTGGTTCAACTTGAGACTTGCTCCCCTCACAGCCACCCACTCTCTTCCCATAGCCAGCATTCCAGGCCTGGGATTCTACTGTTCACCTTGACAGGTCATGCATACTGCTCTCCATGCTAGGCTCTTTCTTCCCTCCTCAGGCCTCATCACCTTCTGCTCATCCCTTATGTCTTAGCTCGGATATCACTTCCTCCAGCAATTTCATCTCAGTTCCTCAATTATATTAAATACCTTTGGAATAAATAGGCTCTTAAGAGCCTCCTATGCAAGCTTCATTATAGCACTGCCACAGGTGCAGGTTGATGTCTTTCAATACAGTCATTCCATTAATCTACCTGCCCCACTAGAATGTAAGATTCAGTGAAGACAGGTTCTATACCTGGTTTGGGTAAGCAACGTACCCCAATGCCTAATACAGAATTTACTAAGTAGTAGATTGTCTATAAATGTTTATTAAATAAATGAATAAATGAGTTCCAATACTTGTACTCTTAAAAAATGCAAATAGAGATCTAAGTTTTTGAGTTAAAATATAGGAAAATGATTTTTAAAATCTCACTTCTAATGACTAGTTTTTTCCAGAGCTTGTCCGCTAAAAAATCATTCACGTCTATATTTCTTTCTTTTTACTCAGGGCAGTCAGTTTGGTTGACTGTCTGAAATTCAGTGTTGAACACGGAGTACTTGCTCCATAAAATGTATGTTGAATGGCTGATCTTTGAGTAAAAGAATCCTTTAGTAGGTTAATTATTTTATAATGCACATTCATTGAATCAAAGTTAAATATGAATGTCTTCTCAAGAGCGTTAGTAAGGGATAACTACTTTTGTTTCTAGGTGGGAGAAGATAGGATTCTGAATTGTGTTTGGAATATAAGTTTTCAGATAACTGCTTTAAGAATAATCTGTATAAAAATGTGCTAAAGGAACATTAATATTGATATATAGCACTTGTTCGCTGAAGCAAAGTGAAAACACTTTGCAGATTCATTATCCTCTGATGAAAATACACATCTTTCATTTGAGTATGTGTTCATGCCATGGCCACAAATGAACGTGGTAGGGAACTTGCCTATCTATCTCTTAATTTGTCTCAAACTGGCATGTGGGAAGTGTTTCTCACACAGAGTTAATTCACATTGGAGACTTCAACCTCTGCTGGCAAACAGGACACTAGCTCAACATGCTGGCTTCTATGGTGAATGAGAAGTACAGGTGTTGGTGTCAGCAACCAGTCATGAGCTGTGTGGGCCTATGAAGGTTATCTATGCTCTCTGCACTGCAGTTTCTCCATGGTAAAAAGAAAAGAGAAGAAAGGGGAAAACAGGGAAAGATGAGGAAGAAAAACAGGAAGAGGAGGAGGGGAAGAAAAAATATAACTCAACTTAGAAAGCTGTGGGAGTAAGCACCATGAAGCCTAGCACAGATGGGGGTCTGCCCTGCCTTTACCATGTCTTCCTCCTATCCTTAAGTGGTTTATTAGAAGAGTAACTTTTGCACCTAAAGACTATAGAATTTTGCTTCCAAATAACTAAATCATTTTTTCCAATTCAACTTTCCACAATCTATTTCCCTGTGCATTTACTTTACACCTCCCCAGAAGACTTACTAAGGGTCTTAATAAGCCTTCAGGCCACCTGCTGGTACAAAGTTCTAGTTGACAAGAACCACTATAGCTCATAAGCTTTGCATCCTTCTTTTCCTTCCTTGCTCCATTTTTCTGATTAGCACTTGGAAAAGGAGACAGCAGAAACAATAGCAGCTTTCCAGTTTGCATTATTAAAGTGGAGTTTCAGAAAAGTAACTTTGCCCCAGGTCATATACAGAGGGAACCCCATCAGAGTAACAGCAGACCATTCAGCAGAAACCTTATGAGTCAAGAGGTATTGGGGGCCTACTTTCAGCTTTCTTAAGGAAAAGAAATTTTAACCAAGAATTTCATATCTCACCGAGGTAAGCTTCATAGGCAAAGAAGAAATAAAATCTCTTCCATATAAGCCACTGCTAAGGAATTTATTACCACTAGACCAGCCTTACAAGAGATCCTTAAGAAAGGTGTATTAGTCTGCTTTCATGCTGCTGATAAGGACATACCTGAGCCTGGGCAATTTACAAAAGAAAGAGGTTTACTGGACTTACAGTTCTACATGGCTGGGGAGCCCTCACAATCATGGTGGAAGGCAAGGAGGAGCAAGTCACATCTTACATGGATGGTAGTAGGCAAACAGAGTTTGTGCAGAGAAACTCCCATTCTTAAAACCATCAGACCTCATGAGACTCACTTACCATCACAAGAACAGCATAGGAAAGACCTACCCCCATGACTCAATCACTTCCCAAAGGATCCCTCCCACAACATGTGGGAATTCAAGATGAGATTTGGGTAGAGACACAGACAAACCACATCAGAATGTGTGGTTTGAAGTCAAAGAACACATAGAAATTAAAGAACAATATCTTCTATCACAAATCACACTTAAGTACATAGACCAGAGACCCTAAAAAGCAACCACACAATAGAAACTACAAAGCAACCAGCTAACAACTTCACAGTAGGATCAAAACCTCGTATTTCAATATTAACCCTGAAGGCAAACAGTATAAAACTCTCCATTTAAAAGGCACAGAGTTGCACATTGGATAAAGAAAAATGATAATTCCCTCTGCTGTCTTCAAGAGGCCCATCTGACACATAATGACACTTGCAGAATCAAAGTAAAGAGGGGAGAAAGATCTACCATGCAAGCAGAAAACAACAACAACAAAAAGTAAGAATATCAGGGGTTGCTATTCCTATACTAGATAAAACAAACTTTAAATCAACAACAGTAAAAAAAGGCAGGGGCAAAGAAGGCATTATATAATCATAAAGAGTTCAATTCAACAAAAAGACTCAGCTATCCTAAACACATGTGCACCCAACACTGGGGAACCCAGATTCTTTAAACAACTATTTCTAGACCTACAGAAAGACTTACACCATCCCACAATAGTGGGCTCACACCATCCCACAATAGTGGACTTACACCATCCCACAATAGTACTGGAGGACTTTAACATGCCTCTGACAGTGTTAGATCATCGATGCAGAAAACTAACAAATTCTGAACTTGAATTTGACACTTGACCAAGTAGATCTAATAGGCATCTACAGAATATTCCACCAATCAACACAGAATATGCATTATCCTCATTTGCACACAGAAAACAGTCCGAGATAAACTACGTGACTGGCCATAAAGCAAGTCTCAATAAATAAAAAGCAATAGTAATCATACCAACTTTACTCTCAGACCACAGTGGAATTAAAATAGAAATCAATACCAAGATCTCCCAAAACCACTCATTACATGGAAATTAGAAAACTTTTTCCTGAATGACTTTTAGGTAAATAACAAAACTAAGGCAGATGTTAAAAAAAGTATTTGAGATAAAACAGAGACACAACATACCCAGACCTCTGGGATGCAGCACAAACACTGTGAAGAGAAAAGTTTATGGCACTAAACACCTACCTCAAGAATTTAGCAAGATCTCAAACCAGTGATCGAATATCACGTCTAGAGGAACTAGAAAAATAAACTAACTCAAAGCTAGCAGAAGGAAAGAATTAACTAAAATCAGAGCAGAATGGAACAAAATTTAGACCCAAACATACATACAAAGAATCAACAAAACCAAAAGTTAGTTATTTGAACAGATAAAGAAGATTGATAGACAGCTAGCTAAATTAACAAAGAAACAGAGAAAATCCAAATAAGCACAATCAGAAATGACGTAGATGACACTATAACCAATCCTACAGAAATACAAAAATCCTCAGAGACTATTATGAACATCTCTATGCACACAATCTAGAAAATCTAGAGGAAACTGACACATTCCTGGAAACACACAACCTCCCAAGATTGAATTAGGAAGAAATCGAAACCCTAAACAGACCAATATCTAGTCTTAAAATTGAACTGGTAATAAAAATCTTACCAACCAAAAAAAGCACTGGAGCAGATAGAGTCACAGCCAAATTCTACCAGATGTACAAAGAAGAGCTAGGACCAATCCTAGAGAAGCTATTCCAAAAAATTGAGGAGGAGGGACTCCTCCCTAACTGATTCTACACAGCCAGCATCACAGTGATACCAAAATCTGGCAAAGACACAATGAAAAAAAAAAAAAAGGATTTCAGGCCAATATCCCTGATAAATATAGACACAAAAATCCTCAGCAAAATACTAGCAAACTGAATCCAGCAATACATCAAAAAGTTAATTCACCAGGACCAAGTAGGCTTCATTCCTGGGATGCAACGTTGGTTCAACAAATGCAAATCAATAAATGTGATTCACAGCATAAACAGAATTAAAAACAAAAATCATATGATCACCTCAACAAATGCAGAAAAAGTCTTTGATAAAATCCAACATCCTTTCATGTTCAAAACCCTCAACAGACTAGTCATCAAAGAAAAATACCTCAAAATAATAAAAGCCATCTGTGACAAACCCACAGCCAACATCTGAATAGGCAAAAGCTGGAAGCTGGAAGCATTCCCCTTGAGAACTGGAACAAGACAAAGATGCCCACTCTCACCACTTTTATTTAACATAGTACTGGAAGTCCTAGCCAGAGCAATCAGGCAAGAGAAAAAAATAAAAGGCATCCAAATAGGAAAAGAAGTCAAATTATCTCTCTTTGCTGACAATATGATTCTATATCTAGAAAACTCTAAAGACTTCACCAAAAGCCTCCTACAATAGATAAACAACTTCAATAAAATTTCAGGATACAAAAATCAATATACAAAAATCTGTAGCATTTGTACACACCAATAATATTCAAGCTGAGGGCCAAATCATTTCCAATAGCTACAATAAAAATAAAATACCTAGGAATACCTCTAAGCTAGGAGCAAAAGATCTCTACAAAGAACTAAAAAGCACTGCTGAAGGAAATCATACGTGACATAAACAAATGGAAAAATATACCATGTTCATGGATTGGAAAAATTCGTATCATTAAAATGGCCATACTGCTAAGGCAATTTACAGATTCAATGCTATCCCCATCAAACTATCAATGTCATTTTTTACATAATTAAAAAAATATTATTCTGAAATGTATATGGAACCAAAAAAGGGCCCAAATAGTAAAAGCACTCTTAAGCAAAAAGAACAAAGCTGGAGGCATCACACTACCCGACTTCAAACTATACTATAAGGCAACAGTAATCAAAACAGCACTGGCTGGATGTGGTGGCTCACATCTGTAATCCCAGTACTTTGGGAGGCTGAGGCTGGCAGATCACTTAAGGTCAGGAGTCTGAGACTAGCCTGGCCAACATGATGAAACCCAGTCTCTACTAAAAATTAGCCGAGCATGGTGGTTTGTGCCTGTAATTCCAGCTACTAGAGACATGGAGGTGGGGGAATCACTTGAACCCAGAAGGTGGAGGTTGCAGTGAGCTGAGATCATGCCACTGCACTGCAGCCTGAGCAACAGAGTGAGACTCCATCTCACAAAAACAAACAAACAAATAAAAAACAACATGGTACTGATACAAAAACAGACACATAGACCAGCGGAATAGAATAAAGAACACAAACATAAAGCTGCACACTTCCAGCCATCTGATCTTCAACAGAGTCAACAGAAACAAGCAATGGAGAAAGGAGTTTACTCAGTAAATGGTGTTGGGATGGCTGACTAGCCGTATGTGGAAGAATGAAACTAGACCACTACACTTCACCATATACAAAAATTCACTCAAGATGGATTAAAGCTTTAAATGTAAAATCTCAGCATGGTGGTTCACACATGTAATTCCAGCACTTAGGAAGACAGAGGTAGGAGGACAGCTTGAGCCCAGGAGTTTGAGACTTGCCTGGGCAACACAGTAAGATCCCATTCTCCAAACGAAAGAAAAAAAAAGACAAAACAGAAAAAAATCCCAGAAGAAGACCTAGGAAACAACATTTTCTGAATATTGGCCTTGGGTAATAATTTGATTAAAAAGCAATTGCAACGAAAACACAAACTGATAAGTGGGACCTAATTAAACTAAGGAGCTTCTGTGCAGTGAAAGAAATTATCAACAGAGTAAACAGACAACATACAGAATGGAAGAAAATATTCTCAAACTGTGCATCCAGCAAAGGTCTAATGTCCAGAATCTATAAGGAACTTAAACAAATCAACAACCATAAACCAAATAACCCTATTAAAAAGTAGGCAAAAGGCATAAACAGACATTTCTCAAAAGAAGACATACAAATGCCTATCAACAGTGGATTGATAAAGAATATCTGGAGCTTCCGGATCCAAGATGGCCGCATAGGAGCAGCTCAGGATTGCAGCTCCCAGTGAGGGTGCAGAGGGTGAGTGGACGCCGCATTTCCAGACGGATTTTTATTACCCCCAGACCAGGAGATCCCCAGGCGGAGCAGCGCCACGGGTCGCCAGTGCGGCTGTTTCGGCTGGCGCGGCTGTTTGGCCGGCTCGGCTGTTTCGGCCGG
>PVKP010013999.1:0-25678 GCA_004027715.1 Plecturocebus donacophilus
AGGTGGCCGGGGCGGGGCGGGGGCGGGGCGCCGGGGGAGACCCCGCCTCCTGTGCCCTCTCTGCAGCCCGCGCCCGGCGCACCTGGACGCTCCTCCGCACCCTCCGAGGTCGCTGGGCCATGGGCCTGGAACCGTCACCGACTCCCCGCGAGCCTGCCTTGTCTGCAGCGTGACGGGAGGCCCAGGTGAGGCCGGCACGGACGGGAGACGGGCGGGTGCGGGCCTGGGCCCGGGGGTAGGGCGCGGCACGTGACTGCGGGGCCAGGACGCCGCCCCCTGATCCCTTTCCCCCTACCCCTTCCCCAGCCTGGAGACGCCTGGAGGCCCGGCCAGCGGTCCCTTCCCCAACCTATGTCTTTGTCCCGGAGACCGCCGATGTCCTCCGTCCCACCCGGAACAGCCCAGTGCCCCGCCCGTTTGGGAAGCACTCGCGCCCAAATCCCGCCGCCCAACTTCTGGGGCCGCCTCTCTGCCCACTCCGATCACCTCCACGTCTCGGCACCGCCCCCTCGCGGGGTCCTAGCAAGTGACTGCACCCTTGTGTGCACACGCCCCGGGGTCTCTCCTCCCTACACCGATTCCGGCACCAAAGTGACCCTTCCTCATCTCGTCCCGCAGCTCACACCCCTTTGTCTTGCTCTAACCCTCCTCTCCCCACAACCCAAACCAGATCACACAGTGGCGGCAGGTGAGCTGGGATTGGACCACGGATGGGTTTTGTTTTGCTGCTTCTGGTTAAAAAACCTATTGACTTGTGTGATGTCGTGCACACAGGTCTTATTAGTACATAAGAAACAGCTGCTCGTCAACCCCCATCCAAGCCCCAAGGAGCTTGCGTTTTCCAGGCCGCCCTGGTCCTCACCGCTGCCACTTTGCTCCAAGGCATCTGAATTCGAGACCCTTCCCTTTCCTGTGCTGACCCTCTTCTGCAGCTGCCGCCCCTCCCTGTGTCCTTCCAAGAAGCGCCACATGCACTGATCTCTGTGTGTCCCCAGATGGTCACCATGGGCCAGTGCTACTACAACGAGACCATTGGCTTCTTCTATAACAACAGTGGCAAGGAGCTCAGCTCCCACTGGCGGCCCAAAGATATAGTCGTGGTGGCACTGGGGCTGACTGTCAGCGTGCTGGTGCTTCTGACCAACCTGCTGGTCATAGCAGCCATCGCCTCCAACCGCCGTTTCCACCAGCCCATCTACTACCTGCTGGGCAACCTGGCCGCGGCTGACCTCTTCGCAGGCGTGGCGTACCTCTTCCTCATGTTCCACACCGGCCCCCGCACAGCCCGACTTTCCCTTGAGGGTTGGTTCCTGCGGCAGGGCTTGCTGGACACGAGCCTCACGGCGTCCGTGGCCACACTGCTGGCCATCGCTGTGGAGCGGCACCGCAGCGTGATGGCCGTGCAGCTGCACAGCCGCCTGCCCCGTGGGCGCGTCGTCATGCTCATTGTGGGCGTGTGGATGGCTGCCCTGGGCCTGGGGCTGCTGCCCGCCCACTCCTGGCACTGCCTTTGCGCCCTGGACCGCTGCTCGCGCATGGCACCTCTGCTCAGCCGCTCCTATTTGGCCGTCTGGGCTCTGTCGAGCCTGCTTGTCTTCCTGCTCATGGTGGCTGTCTACACCCGCATTTTCTTCTATGTGCGGCGGCGAGTGCAGCGCATGGCGGAGCATGTCAGCTGCCACCCCCACTACCGAGAGACCACGCTCAGCCTGGTTAAGACTGTTGTCATCATCCTGGGTGAGTGGGACCCTGCTTCCCCCTATTTCCCACAAGACACTGTGAAGCAACAAGCAAAACAAGCTACCTGATAGAGGGTGATGGGCGGGTGACTTAGGTGGGGAATGTTCTTTAGGGAGGTGATCTGCGAGCAGAGGCCTGAATGCTGAGGATAGGGACAGAGAGAGTTCCAGGCAGAGGAGATACAAAGTAAAAACTTCAAGGCAGTACCAGGCCAGAGCCTCTAAAGAGGAAAGCTGGCTTGTGAGGAGGGTTCAGCAAGGTCTTAAGGGGCACGGACAGGAGTCATATTTTATTTTGAGTTTTGTGGGAAGCCCTTAAGAGTTTTTAGCGGTGTTGGCCGGGCACAGTGGCTCACACCTATAATCCTAGCACCATGGGAGGCCGAGGCGGGTGGGTCATGAGGTCAAGAGGTCGAGACCATCCTGGCCAACATGGTGAAACCCCGTCTCTATTAATAAATACAAAAAAAGAAAAAAGAGTTTTTAGCAGTGTTAAGCCTGGTTTAACAAAAAGCCTTTAAATTATTTTTTAATCTATATGTATTTTTACATTTCTTTTTTTCTTTTTTTTTTTTTTTTTGCCAGGGTGAGTAGGGAAGGACATTTCAATTTTTTTTTTTTTAAGAGATAGGGTCCTACTCTGTTGCCCAGGCTAGATTACAGTGGCTCCGTCATAGCTCACTGCAGCCTCAATCTTCTGGGCTCAGGTGATCCCCATGCCATAGCCTCATGAGTAGCTGGCATGCACCACCATACCTGGCTATTTTTTTTTCTTTTTTATTTATTTTTATTTTTTAGAGACGGGGTCTAGCTGTGTTTTCCAGGCTGGAGAGCAGTGGCTATTCCCAGGCGCGATCCCACTACCGATCAGTGCGGGAGTTTTGATCTGCTCCGTTTCCGACCTGGGCTGGTTCACCCCTCCTTAGGCAACCTGGTTGTCCCCTGCTCCCAGGAGGTCACCATATTGATGCCGAACTTAGTGGGGACACCTGATCAGCATAGCGCACTACAGCCCAGAACCCCTGGACTCAAGCGATCCTCCAGCCTCAGCCTCCCAAGTAGTTGGGACTACAGGCACACGCCACTGTGTCTGGCCAGGCTAATTTTTTATTTTTTGTAGAGATAGGGTCTCACTGGATTGCACAGGCTGGTCTCAAACTCCTGGCCTCAAGTGATTCTCCTGCCTCAGCCTGTCAACAGCTGCAGTGAGGTGCTGAGTGATCATGCCACAGCATTCCAGCCTAGGTGACAGAAGGAGACCCTGTCTCAAAAAAAACCACACAACATGTCCAGTGCCTTGGCCATTGTGTGCCAATTAGCATAGCTGCCACCTTTTAGCAAGTCTTCCTGTGATACTGCATAATCAGCAAAGCAGGCAGCTTTGGCACTGCAAACTGCACCATTATTGCTTGAGCTCTGGAGACCAACCCCAAACTGAGAGCTGCGGGTGCCGGGCGTCTGACAGCTGGCCCCGCTCACCTCCGCCTCTATCCCACAGGGGCGTTCGTGGTCTGCTGGACACCAGGCCAGGTGGTGTTGCTCCTGGATGGTCTGGGCTGCCAGTCCTGCAATGTCCTGGCTGTGGAGAAGTACTTCCTCCTGTTGGCCGAGGCCAACTCGCTGGTCAATGCTGCCGTGTACTCTTGCCGAGATGCTGAGATGCGCCGCACCTTCCGCCGCCTCCTCTGCTGTGCCTGCCTCCGACGGTCCCCCCACGAGTCTGCCCACAATGCCTCCTCTGCCCGGGGACATGCCAGCACTCGCATAATGCTTCCCGAGAACGGCCACCCACTGATGGATTCCACCCTTTAGCCAGCTTGGACTTCAGCAGGATGCAGCAAGCAACAAATCACAGCCCTTAACGACTTGTGGGTGCTCCTGGCTTAACCCAGCCATTGGGAGTGACTGAACGGCAGGCCGGGGTCTGGTACAGCGCAGCACCGCTGCCAGCCCTCCCCAGGCACACTGTCCAGGGCATGGGGGCTTGGGGTCATCTCCTGCTGCCTGGTGGAGTCGGATGGGGTGCAGGAGTCTGGCTCTTCAGTCATCTCAGGTTTAGGGGATTTGTAACAGACATTTTTCTGTCTTCACTGCATATCCCACTGGTAAGCCCTGTGGACTGGTTAGGGCTCCCTCGGGCCATGCTACCCGGTGTGACTGGGTAATGAGGACATACCGTGGACACCCCATCTTCCTGAGGCTGATTCTCTAGCAGCAGAGACTGAGGGGTGCAGAGTGTGAGCTCTGGGAAAGGTTTGTGGCTCCTTGCAGCCTCCAGGGGCCGGCCTGTCCCCGTTAGAATTGAAGCAGGATACAAGGAGTAAATGTTTTCACTCTGAGGTCTCCAAAGCATTTGTTGTTATCAATTCAGACAGTGTATCTGTCCCTGTGTCCCAGAATTGTCCCCCTTGGCTCAGGTCCAGCAAGGATCCCTCAGCATGGTATCTCCTTGGCCCTGTGTTCGTTCTTCTTCAGTCCGGCTGGCTGTTATTCCATCTCTCTCTTTTTTTTAGACAGAGACTCACTTTGTAGCCGAGGCTGGAGAGCAGTGGCACAATCTCAGCTCATTGCAACCTCCACCTCCAGGTTCGAGATTCTCACGCTTCAGGGGAAACTGGGATTATATGTGTGTGCCACCATGCCCGGCTAATCTTTGTATTTTTATTATTTATTTGTTTGTTTTTGAGAGGCAGTCTTGCTCTGTCACCCAGGCTGAGTGCAGTGGTGCGATTTTGGCTCACTGCAACTTCTGCCTCCTGGGTTCAAGTGATTCTCCTGCCTCAGCCTCCTGAGTAGCTGGGGTTACAGGCATCTGCCACCATGCCTGGCTAATTTTTGTATTTTAGTAGAGATGGGGTTTCACCATGTTGGCCGGGCTGGTCTCGAGCTCCTGACCACCTCAAATGATCCACCTGCCTCAGCCTTCCAAAGTGCTGGGATTACAGGCATGAGCCACCTCACCCAGCCTTTTTTTTTTTTTGAGACAGAGTCTCACTCTGTCACTCAGGCTGGAGTACAATGGCGTGATCACGGCTCACTGCATCCTCCACCCCGGGGTTTGAGCAATTCTCCTGCCTCAGCCTCCCCAGTAGCTGGGACTACAGGTACGCACCACCATGCCCAGCTAATTTTTTGTATTTTATTAGAGATAGGGTTTTACCATGTTGTCCAGGCTAGTCTCGAACTCCTGACCCCAGGTGATCCATCTACCTCGGCCTCCCAAAGTGCTGGGATTACAGGGCTGAGCCACCGTGCTCAACCGGTCTTACTTATTTTCATGTGACAACACTGACTCAGGTTGAGATCTGGCCTGTGATTAGCACAGCTTGGAAAAAGGCACATACATGCCTCGAGGGACCACAGAGGCCCCTGCGGAAGGGACTTCTGATTCCCACAAAGCCCAGAGTTGGTCCCAAGGTCAGCCGAGCTTTCCCTACCTCACGCCACAGCACCCAGTTCATGCGTGCTAGACCCATGATGAGCCCCGTCTGAGATGTTCAGGGAGGCCCCTCCAAGGCACAGTGTATGCCAGGATCTCGTTCTCTGTTCCCGCCTCCCCAGTGCAGAGGTGGGGTTATGTCCCTACTTTCGGTTCCCATGCTGAATAACAGCTAGAATTTGAACCCAGGTAACTCAGAGACCAAATTTCTTTCTTTCTTTCTTCTTTCTTTCTTTCTTCTTTCCTTCTTTCTTCTTTCTTTCTCTTTTTCTTTCTCTCTCTCTCTCTCTTCCTTTCTTCCTTTCTTTCTTCAGGGTCTCTCTTTGTTTCCAGACTGGAGAGCAGTGGCATGATCTTGGCTCACTGCAACTTTGACCACTTAGGTTCAAGCCATTTTCCTGCTTTAGCCTGCTGAGTATCTGAGACTACAGGTGTGTACCACCACAACCGACTAGTTTTTTTTATTTTTCTTTAGAGATGGAGTCTCACTATGATGTCCAGGTTGGTCTTGAACTCCTAAGCTCAAGTGATCCTCCTGCCTTAGTCTCCCACAGTGTTGGGATTACAGGCATGAAGGCTTGAGCCACTGCACCCAGCTAGAGAGGCCAAATTTTTTTTTTTTTAGACAGAGTCTCGCCCTTGTTGCCCAGGCTGGAGTGCAGTGGCACGATCTTGACTCACTGCAACCTCCGCCTCCTAGGTTCAAGCAATTCTCCTGCCTCAGTCTCCTGAGTAGGTGGGATTACAGGCATGCACCACCACACCCAGCTAATTTTTGTATTTTTAGTAGAGATGGGGTTTTACCATGTTGGCCAAGCTGGTCTCAAACTGCCAACCGCTGGTGATCTTCCCACCTCAGCCATCCAAGGTGCTGGGATTACAGACGTGAGCCACTGAGCCCAGCTGGTCAAATTCTCTCTCTCTCTCTCTCTCTCTTTTTTTTTTTTTTTTTTTTTTTGTTGCTGTTTGTTTTTTGAGATGGAATTAGGCTCTTGTTGCCAGGCTGGAGTGCAATGACGCAATCTCTGCCACTGCAACCCGTGCCTCCTGGGTTAAAGCGATTCTCCTTCCTCGGCCTCCAGAGTAGCTGGAATTACAGGCATGTGCCACCACACCCAGCTAATTTTTTATTTTTAGTAGAGACAGGGCTTCATCATCTTGGTCAGGCTTGTCTCGAACTCCTGACCTCAAGTGATCCGTCCACCTTGGCCTCCCAAAGTGCTGGAATTATAGGTGTGCACCATTGTGCCTGGCCAGACTGGCCAAATTATTAAACCACTAAAGTATGCATTGCCAAAGAACCCATAACTCCCAGGTGCTTCTTTGTTAAATGGGCTTGGCTGGGTGCAGTGGTTCACGCCTATAATCCCAGCACTTTGGGAGGCCAAGGTGAGCAGATCACCTGAGGTTGGGGAGTTCAAGACCAGCCTGACCATCTTGGTGAAACTCCATCTCTACTAAAAATACAAAAATGAGCTGGGCATGGTGGTGGGCACGTGTAATTTCAGCTACTTGGCAGGCTGAGGCAGGAGAATCGCTTAAACCCGAGAGGTGGAGGTTGCGGTGAGCCCAGATCAAGCCACTGCACTCTAGCTTGGGGAATAGGAGACTCCATCTAAAAAAAAGGGGGTGGAGGGGCTATATTTCCCCTTGGGAACCCCCTATCCCACTGCCTTCTTTATGAGGAGGTAGAATGAACTAAAGCTACTGGGTACTTCTCCAGAGTTCAAGGTGGGCAGCATGGCTGCTAGGACCTGGGGCCCAAATCTCCAGAGATGATGACCCACGCCAGCATCTTTTTTTTTTTTTTCTTTTTGAGGTGGAGTCTCACTCTGTCGCACAGGTGTGAGTGCAGTGGCTCGATCTTGGCTCACTGCAACCTCCACCTCCCAGGTTCAAGCAATTCTCTTGTCTCAGCCTCTTGAGTAGCTGGGATTACAGGCACATGCTGGCATGCCTGGATAATTTTTTTGTATTTTAGTAGAGACGGGGTTTCACCGTGTTGCCCAGGCTGGTCTTAAACTCCCGAGCTCAGGCAATCCACCCACCTCAGCCTCCTAAAGTGCTAGGATTACAGGCGTGAGCCATCGCGCCCAGCCCAGGCCAGCACCTTCTATCATGTGTCCATGAAAGATGCGGTCCTTGCCTCCATGGAGCTGGGGGATTGTTGGACTCGTGTCACTTTGAGTGCCAAGGCAGCCAAGTAATTTCTATGCAGTAGACACCCCCAATGGCATCCAAAAGGCAACTGTGGGCCAGGCGCGGTGGCTCACGCCTGTAATCCCAGCACTTTGGGAGGCCGAGGCAGGCGGATCACCTGAGGTCAGGAGTTCATAACCAGCCTGGCCAACATGATGAAACCCCATCTCTACTAAAAATACAAAAATTAGCTTGGTGGCGGGCGCCTGTAATCCCAGCTACTAGGGAGGCTGAGGCAGGAGAACTACTTGAACCCAGGAGGGAGAGTTTGCATTGAGCTGAGATTGTGACACTGCACTCTGGTCCAGGCGACAGAGTAAGACTCCTGTCTCAAAAAAAAAAAAAAAAGAAAAGCAACTCTGTCTAAGGCGCTCTGAGCTGGCTGCTTTCATCAGCTCCTCCAGGTTTTGACCTGCATCCCTCAGGTCTCCTTAGAGACCCTGTCCCATTTCCTTTGTCAATCGCCCCTCTCCATCAAGTGGCTTCAGATTTTTGCCTTTGCTGGTCCCTGAAGCTTTCAGTGCCCACCTCTCCAAGTTCTCTGAAGGATACTACTTTGTTGGGGTTGGGGGCAGAGTTCTGTTCTCTCACCCAGGCTGGAGTGCAGTGGCACAAACACAGCTCACTGCAGCCTCAACCTCCTGGGCCCAACCAATCCTCCTGCCTCTGCCTCCCAAGTAGCTGGGACCATGATCAGCTAATTTTTTTTTTTTCAGGCAGAGTCTCGCTCTGTCACCAGGCTGGAGTGCAATGGGGTGATCTCGGCTCACTGCAGCCTCCGCCTCCCAGGTTTTAGTGATTCTCCTGCCTCAGCCTCCCGAGTAGCTGGGATTACAGGCATGTGCCACCATGCCCGGCTAATTTTTGTATTTTTAGTAAAGACAGAGTTTCACCATGTTGGCCAGGATGGTCTTGAACTACTGACCTCGTAATCTGCCCCCGTCGGCCTCCCAAAGTGCTGGGATTACAGGCGTGAGCCACCGCGCCCAGCCAGATCAGCTAATTTTTTATGTTTATTTCTGTAGAGATGGAGTCTTGCTATATTGTCCAGACTGGTCTCAAACTCCTGGGATCAAGTAATCTCTCACTTCAGACTCCCAAAGTGCTGGGATCACAGGCGTGAGCCATTGCACCCAGCCTGAAGGCCACTACTATTCAGGCCTCCTGGGCAGTACCGCACTTGCCGGTGACCTTTTGTACAGACACTGGTCTCCGTGGCTCCCATGCAATCTATTACTTCCTGACATTGGAGCCAAGTGTTGGTTTCCTTCCTTAGAGAGCATTGACTATTGTTGAGACAGTCGGTCAAGTCATTCATTTTCACTCTCTTCTGTCCCCTTTGGAGTCTCCCCACACTCTCCAATCCAGCCATACCAGATGGTGTTTGAATTTGCTCTCCAGCAGCAATGGAGAGGACATGGGCCCACCCTGGAAGGGGCCCGGTCAGCAGGCTGAGGACCTTTTACTGAGCCCACATCTGGAGTCTGTCCTCAAGCAAACAGGCTCCAGGAGATTCTGTGACTTTGGAGAAGAGATTTATGTCTAGTCCATTCCTTTTTTTTGAGATCTGGTCTCCCTCTGTCACCCAGGCTGGAATGCAGTGGCGAAATCATGGCTCACTGCAGCCTCAAACTCCTGGGCACAAGTGATCCTCCCACTTCAGCCTCTCAAGTCCCAAGTAGCTGGGACCACAGGCATGTGCCACCACGGGGTCTCACTATGTTGCCCAAGCTGGTCTCAAACTCCTGTGCTCAAGTGATCCTCCCGCCTTGGCCTCCCAAAGTGCTAGGGTTACAGGCTTGAGCCACCACCCAGTTCCTTTTCTTGTGCACTAGGAGCCTCTGATGCTGTGTCCTAAGGGCTAAAACCAAAGATGGAGGATTCGCTCTGATTTGGGGTGCACCGCAGGGGAGGCTCTCAGTAAACATTCTTCCTTCATTCAGTAACCACGTGCTAGCATTTTCTAAGGCCAGAACTGTGACGATAAATAAACAAGTGAGGTCACCCTTCAACTGGATCTTGAAAGGTGACTCGAATTGATTTCTGCAGTGGAGAAAACTATTCCATTCTGACCTCCTCTTTGCCATCAATCACGCACACCTGCGCCCCTTGGTCAGGAGAAGGGAGCGTGGAAAGTTGTAGAGGAAGAGCCAGGGGCCCCAGTGGCCCACCTGATGGGGCTGAGGCTGTGAGGAGCATTAGGGGGACCGAGTAGGGTCTTGGGGCTTCTGGAAGTGAATGGGGGCTGCCGAAGAAGCTGTAAGAGGTGTGGGTTTCTGTGGAGGAGGGGTGGCTTGGCGGAAGAGTTGGGGTGCTCTGAGGAGTGAGGATGTCTCAGGACCGAGGGCTTTGAGGAGGAGCAGGGGGATCTGAGAAGGAGCAAGAACTCTGAGGAGATGCGAGTGGCGCTGAATGAGGCGTGCACCGCGGGAGATGTGAGGGATGGGGCCCTCCGGCTGGAGCTGAGGCAGCGCTGCTCTCCCTCTGGCGGGAGGAGGGCGCGGGTGAGAAGTGCCGTTGCCTCGGCAACCCCTACCCGAGTCCATGCCCGTGGAGGGGAGAAGTTCGGGGCGTGTCCCAAGGCGGTACATGGCGCCAGTTGGCTGACAACGATGGAGGGGCGTGTCTTTAGGCGGTTCGGGACACGGATTGGCTGGCCGCAGCGGCGGTGGGCGTGGCCTAGGCGCGAGAGTGAGCCGGCGCGCGCGGCGCTCAGATGGCAGCAGTTGGCTGTGGCACTCGCGCTAGCGCTACGTCCCCGGCAGCTCCTCTTCAGCGCCCGCCCTGCCCCGCCGCTCATGGCCGCCCCGCCGCGCCCCGCGCCATCACCCCCCGTCCCGAGCCGCCCGCCGCCCCCAGACACGAGCGACGTCCTGCAGCAGATCATGGCCATCACGGACCAGAGCCTGGACGAGGCGCAGGCCAGGTGCTGCCCGCGGGCTTGGCTGGGGGCCGCGCAGGGTCGCGGCAGTGAGGGGGGCGGGCGCAGGGGACGGGGCGGGGAGGCCAGGCTGACGAGGGGCGCTTGAGGAGGGCTGGAGGGGGGGTCCCGAGGACTAAGGATGTATGGGGATTAAACGGAACGGGTTGGACGGGCATTATGCAGCTGAGCAGTGGCGTGAAGGGTTTTCAGCAGCTCATCTTGGGGCGAGAAGGTTGGGTTTAGGGGTTTAGGGAGTAGGGCTGAGAAATGGGCTCGCACGGGGCTTCGGACGGGTGAATGACTAAATGGGTACGTTCATGGGACTTCTGCGGGTGGGAAGTTTTTTTGTCGTTGTGTGACACAGGGTCTCTCTCTGTGGCCCAAGCTGGAGTGCAGTGGTGCGATCATGGCTCACTGCAGCCTCCACCTCTTGGGCTCAATTGATCCTCTGGCCTCAGCCTCCAGAGTAGCTGGGACCACAGGGCCATGCCACCATGTTCGGCTAATTTTTGTGTGTGTATATTTTGTAGAGTCGGGTCTCGCTGTGTTGCCCAGGCTGGTCTCGAACTCCAGGGCTCAAGCAATCATTCCGTCTCCGCCACTCAAAGTGCTGGCTTACAGGCGCGAGTCACTGCACCGGCCTGTGGGTGCGAAGTTTTGAGGGCAGATGATGGAGGGTGAGTGGGGGGGAATAGGACTCAGGAATGTCTTTGCCGGAGATTGAAGAACTGGTGTGGGAACCATCGGGAACTTTTGGGGAAAGGGTTAGTAGAGGAGTGAGTGGAGATGGAAGATCTATTTTCTTTTTAATGAATTCAACAACTTTTGTGTTGTCATTGAATCCTTACAATAACTGGGTGGGGAACCTGGTGTTGACACGGTCCCTGCTTTCAAGTTCATGATTCAGGGGAGGGAAAGTAAGCAGCAAAAAATAAGGACTGTGTGGAATGACTCCTGTCTGTAATTGCAGCACTTCAGAAGGCTGAGGCAACAGGATTGCCTGAGCTCGGGAGTTTGAGACCAACCTGGGCAATGTAGTGAGACCTTGTCTCTACTAAAAATAAAAATTAAAAAGTTAGGTGTGGTGGCACAAGCCTATAGTCCCAGCGACTTAGGAGGCTGAGGCTGCAGTGAGCCCAATCAAACCACTGCATTCCAGCCTGGGTGACAGAGATAGACCCTATCTCAAATAAAAGCAAAAAGTATCAGCCAGGCATGGTAGCGTGGGTAGGTAATCCCAGCTGCCTACCAGTGGGAGGATCACTTGAGTCCAGGAGTTTGAGACCAGCCTGGGCAACATAGTGAGAACTCCCTGTACCAATCTGAGCAAAGAAAAAAAAGAAAAGCATAAATGGCAGTAAAAGCTGTAGGGATAGGGGTTGCATGCTGTAGGAAGGTAGGTGGAGAAGAGCATCTGTGGAGAGGACAGCACCTTCAGAGGCCCTGAGGTGGGAAAAAGGATGTAAAAAGCAGAATCTGGCTGGGAAGAGAAAGTTCCTACTCAGAGACAGAAAGAGTCAAGTTTAAAGGGAGGCTGGGGCCAGGCACGGTGGCTCACACCTGTAATCCTAGCACTTTGGGAGGCTAATGCGGATCATGAGGTCGGGAGTTCAAGACCAGCCTGGCCAACCTGGTGAAACCCCGTCTCTACTAAAAATACAAAAATTAGATGGGCATGGTGGTGCGCACCTGTAATCCCAGCTACTTGGGAGGCTGAGGCAGGAGAATCACTTGAACCTGGGAGGCAGAGGCTGCAGTGAACTGAGATCACGTCGCTGCACTCCAGCCTGGGCAACAGAGCAAAACTCTGCCTAAACAAATAATAATAATAAAGGGAGGCTAGACCCCAATTACATGGGGCCTACAAGTCTCAGTAAAGGGTTTTGTTTTGGCCAGGTGCAGTGGCACACGCCTGTAATTCCAGCATTTTGGGAGGCCGAGGCAGGTAGATCACCAGAAGTCAGGAGTTCATGACCAGCCTGACTAACATGGTGAAATCCTGTCTCTACTAAATACAGAAGAGTTAGCCGGGCATGGTGGCTCATGCCTGTAATCCAAGCTACTTGGGAGGCTGAGACAGGAGAATCGCTGGTACCTGGGAGGCAGAGGTTGTGGTGAGCTACGATCGTGCCATTGCACTCCAGTCTGGGCAACAAAAACAAAACTGTCTCAAAAAAAAAAAAAAAAAAAAAAAAATTCTGGGCATGGTGGCTCACACTTGTAATCCCAGGACTTTGGGAGGCCGAGGCAGGCATATCACCTGAGGTCAGGAGTTTGAGACCAGCCTAGCCAACATGGTGAAACCCTGTCTCTACTAAAAATACAAAGATTAGGCGGACGTGGTAGCATGTGTCTGTAATCCCAGCTCCTTGGGAGGCTGAGGCAGGTGAATCACTGGAACCTGGAAGATGGAGGCTGCAGTGAGCTGAGATCACATCACTGCACTCCAGCCCGGGGGACAGAACAAGACTCCATCTGAACAACAAATAATAATAAAGGGAGGCTGGAACCCAATTACATGAGGCCTATGAGTCTCAGTAAAGAGTTTTGTTTTTTCGGCGAGGCACAGTGGCTGACACCTGTAATCCCAGCACTTTGGGATGCCAAGGCAGGTGGATCACCTGAGGTCAAGAGTTCGAGACCAACCTGGCCAATGTGGTGAAATCTCTACTAAAAATACGAAGATTAGCTGAGCGGGGGTGATGCATGTTCAGGAGGTGCCTGGGTTCAAGTGTCACTGCACTCCACCCTGGGCGACAGAGCGAGATTCTGTCTCAAAAAGAGATTTGTTTTTGTCATCTGTGTAACAATCAGCAAGGAGTTTTGACTCTATTACAGCTGCAATGGGGAAAAATAAAGGAGTTTTAAGACCCCTGTCCCATTTACCTCCACTTACCACTTGTCAGCCAGCCAGGACCCATAGATGCTGCTTCACCTGCTTCACGAGGCAGCCCACTGTGCTTGGGGCCTGCTACGACTACTAGAGAAAAAGAAAGGAAAGGAAAGGACTAAAGTCCTTTTGGGGGATGAGGCCTTGTTGAATGGGGACTGTTGAAAGGTGAAGGATGGTCTCTGGGCGTGGAACTAGGGTCTGGTGGTGTGGACTGTGTGGCTGCTAGAGTGCTGTAGTGAGGAGGGGTTACAAAGCCAGGCAAACAGCAGTCCTAGAAGGAAGATGAAGAGAAAAAGGTGGGTAATGCATGCATTTGTTCTTCAGTGAGTGTGTGTGTGTGTGTATGTGTGTGTGTGTGTGTGTGTGTGTGTGTGTGTGTGAGACAGACTGTCACTCTATTGCCCAAGCTGGAGTGCAGTGGCATGATCTCGGCTCACTGCAACCTCAGCCTCCTGGGTTCAAGCGATTCTTCTACCTCAGCTTCCTGAGTAGCTGGGATTACAGGCGCGCACCCCCATGCCTGGCTAGTTTTATATTTATAGTAGAGACGGGATTTCACCATGTTAGCCAGGCTGGTCTTGAATTCCTGACCTCAGGTGATCTGCCTGCCTCGGCCTCCCAAAGTACTGGGATTACAGGCATGAACCACTGTGCCTGGACTGTTCTTCAACGAGTTTTTAACAAATTTGGCCAATATTTATTGAACCTTTACAATACCCGGGCACTCAACTGGGTGCTGACGTGTAGCTCTCAAGTTCTCCCTGCTTTCAAATTCATAGTTTGGGGAGAGAAAGTACATTTGTTCTTCAAACTTTCTTTCCTTTGCTTCTCAGGGAATGTTGACTCTTTTTGTAGTTTTGGAGGCTCTATTTGAGAAGTTAGCGTCCTTGCCACCATCCAACTATTTCTTTGGGTTCTGTTTTTTTCTGATACAAGGGCACGCTCTGTCATCCAGGCTAGAGTGCAGTGGCATGATCATGACTCACTGCAACCTCAACCTCCTGGGCCCAAGCAATCTTCACACCTCAGCCTCTTGAGTAGCTGGGACCATAGTCCTGTGCCACAGAGCCTGACTATTCTATTTATTTATTTTATTTTTTGAGACGGGGTCTCACTCTGTCACCCAGACTGGAGTGCAGTGGCACAGTCTCAGTTCACTGCAACCTCCACCTCCCAGGCTCAAGTGATTCTCCTACCTCAGCCTTCCGAGTAGCTGGGATTACAGGCATGCGCCACTACAGCCTGGATAATTTGTTTTGTATTTTTAGTAGAGACGGGGTTTCACCATGTTGGCTAGGCTGGTTTTGAACTCCTGACCTCAAATGATCCACCCGCCTTGGCCTTCCAAAGTGCTAGGATTACAGGCATGAGCCACCACAAGCAGCCTAATCTTTCTATTTTTTTAGGTCTATTTTTTTATGTTGGCCAGGCGAGTCTCAAACTCCTTAGTTCAAACAATCTTCCTGCCTTGGCCTCCCAAGGCCAAGGGATTTCAGACGTGAGCCTCCACGCCTGGTTCCTCCAACTGTTTTCATTGTTTTTTGTTTTTGAGACAGGGTCTTATTCTGTTAGCTGGAGTGCTGTGGTATGAACTCGGCTCACTGCAACCGCTGCTTCCTGGGTTCAAGCCATTCTCCAGCCTCAGTCTCCCAAGTAGCTAGGACTGCAGGTGCAAGCCACCATGCACAGCTAATTTTTTTTTAAATGGAGTTTCACTCTTGTTGCTCAGGCTGGAGTGCAATGGTACAATCTGGGCTCTTTGCAACCTCTACCTCCCAGGTTCAAGCGATTGTCCAGCCTCAGCCTCCGAAGTAGCTGGGATTACAGGCATGTACCACCACGCCCAACTAATTTTGTATTTTTAGTAGAGACGGGATCTCGGACACCTGACCTCAGGTGATCCACCTGCCTCAGCCTCCCAATGTTCTGGGATTACAGGCGTGAGCCACCACGCCCGGCCTTGATTTTTGTATTTTTTGTAGAGATGGGGTTTCACCATGTTGTCCAGGCTGGTCTTGAACTTCTGACTCAAGTGGTCCACCCACCTCGGCCTCCCAAAGTGCTGGGATGACAGACGTGAACCAGTATTTTTATTCTTTTTAGAGCATTGTACCAGCTAGAGAAATCAAGATGGCTGAGATGTTCTCTGCCTTCTTGGAGCTCATTGAGAAGTAGGGTGTGTGGGAGACCAATTTGTTTGTAAGTAATTGTCATAATGGGAATGTGTTGTGTAGACGTAATTCCTAGCACAGAAGAGCTGTGCCAGGAGAGGGTGACTTTCCGTGATGCCCTGTGTGTTAGGCTAGTCAGAGAGCAGAGGCTTTATTATACTTTGTGTTCCCAGGGCCAGGGTCATTGCCTAGCACCTTGCATTTAGTACACTTTCATGGCATTGAGGAGATTCCAGAGGGATTAGTAGGAGTTGGGAAAGGAGGAAAATGGGTTTGACACACCCAGGAATGTCACCACAGTGGCAGAGCTTTAGGTGTGTCCTGGGAGCTACCTTTGTACTTTCCAGACTAGGATAATGCTGCTTAAGGGCTGAGCTCTGCTCAGATGTGGCCCTTCTCAGCCATCTGCGGCCCAGCACAGCCCCAAGGCTGTTGCATTTTCCTGTAGCAACCCCCTGAGATTCCAGTTTCCTTAGATAGGCTTTAGATTTAGAATGGAATGCAGCCAGTTACTTCTTTACCATTTTCAAAGACAGCTCCTTTCGTTTTAAGACTAAGAAATTAGGGTGGCACAATGGCTCACACCTGTAAGCCTAGTACTTTGGGAGGCTGAGGCAGGCAGATCACCTGAGCTCAGGAGTTCGAGACCAGCCTGGGCAACATGGAGAAACCCCATCTCTACAAAAATACAGAAATTAGCTGGGCGTGGTGATATGTGCCTGCAGTATGTACCAGCTACTCTGGAGACTGAGGCAAGAGAATTGCTTGAACCCAGGAGGCAGAGATTGCAGTGAGCCGAGATTGCACCGCTGCACTTCAGCCTGAGCAACAGAGAAAAAAAAAGAAATAAAGAAATTGCATGGTGTGGCAGGGGGCATTATTCATGTTTGATAACATAGCTGTTAGGTAGCTGGTTGCTGGTTTCTGGCCTCTTTCTGAGTTGGGATGACCCCTGGGGCTTTTATTTTGAGACTTTGGAAGCTTCAGATCTCCCTCACTTCTTTGGACTTAGCCTTTAGATGAACTCAAAGCCTTAAAGTTCACTCAAGTCCAGACAAGTCTTCCATCCTCAAATGGGCCACTTCTACCACTCTGGAGGAAATACAGCTCCTCACAGCAACCCTGCAGCCGGGTAGGTTACCAGCCTGGGCTGGGAAGTAGGTTGTCTCTTCTGATCAACTGATCCAGTGAGGCTTTGCAAATCTTTCTGACCCTGTCCTCTCTCAATGTGCCAGCCATCCCTTTCATCACCCGCCGAAGTCAGTTGAACTCAACTGTTTAGCAAGAAGGAATTTTTCATCTCAGACATGAGGCCCTCTAAACCTATTTTGTTGCCATAAATGTGTTTAAAGAAGGAAAATAGGCCGGGCACAGTGGCTCACATCTGTAATCCCAGCACTTTGGGAGGCCGAGGTGGGTGGATCACCTGAGGTCAGGAGTTCGAGATCAGCCTGGCCAACATGGTGAAACCCCATCTCTACTAAAAATACAAAAATTAGCCAGGCATGGTGGCAGGTGTCTAATTTCAGCTACTTGGGAGTCTGAGGCAGGAGAATCACTTAAACCCGGGAGGCGGAGGTTACAGTAGCTGAGATTGCGCCACTGCACTTGGTGACAGAGCAAGACTCCAACTCAAAAAAAAAAAAAGGAAAATATAGCTCTCTCTTCAAACTTTGGTTTGTTTGCTTTTTCTTGAGACAGAGTCTCACACTGTTGTCCAAGCTGGAGTGCAGTGTTGCAATCTTGGCCCACTGCAACCTTCACCTCCTGAGTTCAAGTGATTCTCCTGCCTCAGCCTCCTGAGCAGCTGGGATTACAGGCATGTACAGGTATGCACCACCATGCCTAGCTAATTTTTGTATTTTTAGTAGAGACAGGGTTTCACCATGTTGGGCAGGCTGGTCTCGAACTCCTGACCTCAGGTGATCTGCCTGCCTTGTCCTCCCAAAGTGCTGGGATTAGAGGCATGAACCACTTTGCCTGGCCTTAACAATTTTTGTAGATATGGGAGTCTCACTATGTTGCCCAGGCTGGTCTTGAACTCCTGGGCTCAAGCTATTCTTCTGCCTCAGCCTCCCAAAATGCTGGGACTACAGCAATGAGCCATCACACCCATTCTGAATGCTCACTGTTATACGTTTTAGGATCAAGAAATGTGGCATGTGAGGTGGCATACCTAAAACTAAAACTGTATTTAGAAGTTGGTTTTTGGGCAACCCAACGGCCTGCATAGCTTTTCTTAGGAAGAAAATATTTCTATGAATTTTTCTCTCTTTTTTATTATTTTTTTATTTTTTGAGACAGAGTCTCACCCTGTTACCCAGGTTGGAGTGCAATGGCACAATCTCGGCTCACTGCAACCTCCGCCTCCCAGGTTCAAGTGATTCTCCTGCCTCAGCCTCCTGAGTAGCTGGGATTACAGGCGCCTGCCACCACGCTGGGCTGATTTTTTGTTTCTTTAGTACAGACAGGGTTTCACCATGTTGTCCAGGCTGGTCTCGAACTCCTGACCTCGTGATCCACCTGCCTCAGTCTTCCAAAGTGCTGGGATTACAGGCATGAGCCACCACGCTTGGCCTTCTCCTTTTAATTTGATTTTTACTAATGTGACTTCAACTAGTAGAGATTTACATAACTTTCTTAGTCCTTCCAGTATTTCTGCAGATTGACTTTGCCTAAATACGGATTAAATTCCTATTACATAGGGGAGATCATGAAGCCATTTTGATTATCCTTTAAACTTACTGAAGAGGCAAGGCATGGACTGACACCTGAAATGTGTTCTCCTAGCCTTGGAACCTTTGGAATAGTGACTATAAGGTCAGAACATACATACTGATAAAATATGTATACTTATATATGCTCTGATCTTATTGTATTCATAATACTTATAAAGCATGTCAGTGAGCATTCAGCCTTCAGCTTTCCTGAAGCACACCCATTCAAAGAATTAAAGGGCTCTAGGGGGAATTTATGATGTGGAATTTCCCAGAGCCAGATAGCATTAGCATGAGGGGATCTATCAGCCCAAACATGGGAAGTGGGATTTCATATTTGAAATTTTCTTTTTCATTATCCCTAAGGAGATTAATTAGATGCCAGTTGACTTTGTGCTTTATAGTCTTTCTTGTTTTATTTTTGAGACAGAGTCTCGCTCTGTCTTCCAGGGTGGAGTACAGTGGTACAATCTCGACTCACTGTAAAACCTCCACCTCCTGGGTTCAAGCAATTCTCCTGCCTCAGCCTCCCGAGTAGCTGGGATTACAGGCATGCACCACCATGCCCAGCTAATTTTTGTATTTTTAGTAGAGACGGGGTTTCACCATGTTGGTCAGGCTGGTTTCAAACTCCTGATCTCGTGATCTGCCCACCTCGGCCTCCAAAGTGCTGGGATTACAGGCATGAGCCACTGCACCCGGCCTATAGTCTTTCTTAGCTTGCTTGCAGGCTTTAGTTATGCTCTTGGGTTAACATACTTGGCTGGATGTGGTCTAGTGCCAGAGGAGTCTTGCTGTCTTTGGTGTACTTTTCCTAAGTGTTGAATTGTGTTGGGTTTGGTTGTCATTTGACACGGAGTCTTGCTCTATCACCCAGGCTGGAGTGCAGCGGTGCAATCTCGGCTCACTGCAATGTCCGCCTTCCAAGTTCAAGTGATTCTCGTGCCTTAGCCTCCTGATTCGCTGGGATTACAAGTGTGTGCTACCACACCCAGGTAATTTTTGTATTTTTAGTTGAGACGGGATTTCACCATCTTGGGCAGGCTGGTCTTGAACTCCTGACCTCAAATGATCCTCCTGCCTCAGATCCCCAAAGTGCTAAGATGTCAGGTGTGAGCCACTGTGCCTGACCTGAATTGTGTTGGGTTTTTTAAAATTCATTTTTATTTTTTTATTTTTTAAAGACGAGGTTTCACCGTGTTGGTCAGGCTGGTCTTGAACTCCTGACCTCAGGTGATCCACCCACCTTGGCCTCCAAAGTGCTTGGATTACAGGCGTGGGCCACCAGACCCAGCCTTGTGTTGGTTTTAAAACAATTTCCTGAAGCTATCTACAAGGCTCTCAGCAAAATCCTCTTTGAAGTAGCTTTATTAATGAAAAGTAAAGCCACACGTAGAATTTCACAAGTGAGCAAGTACCATTCCTTCATTTAAGTGACAGTTACCAAGTGCCTTTATCAGAACACAGTGTTTGATGATGATAACAATAAGAATTTCCCTCATTTACACCTTCCCAGAACCCAAGGAAGTGGGTGGTTTTTCACTGTGTTTCCTTTTGCTCTTGTTGCTCTGGTGGCGAAGGCTGGAGTGAGCCACTGCGCTGGCCCTTCACTTGTTTCTAGATAAGGAACCAAGTTTCTAGATAAGGCTAGATAACTGGAGGGTAGTTGGATGGAGATTTGGGCATGCTCTGTGGAACTCTGGGGCTGTACTGCCTCCTGTCTCTGCTTTTCCCAGAGATCCTACAAAACTCACTGAAATTGGACATCGCTTCCTGCTCAGAGGAGCCCAGCTGATTGGGTGCCATGGGAGATCAGACAGTCAGTCTCGGGCTTTACAGGACACTTTTAAAAGTACATTCTCGCAAATTAAATCTCATCTATTCAGTAAACGTATCTTGTGCCGGGTCTGGTGCTGGGTGTGGTGATGCAGCGGTGAGTCCTGAAAGGAGATTCATTTTTTGGAGAGGCAGACGTCAGAGAGTGCCGTGACAGGGGGACAAGGGAGGGCGATGAAGCGTGAGTCCTTCAGCAAGACAAGAGCTTGTGGAGCTTGGGCGGTCGGAGTGCATGACTCTGGAGTCTAGCTGAAGTCAGGCAGGGGACAAGAAGGAGCCTTGAGGAGATGGCCACGATCTGGACCTGAGGCTTTGCCTAGGCAAAGAAAGTAGGTGTGATAGCCTAGGCTTGGTGCAAGTGTGCATGGAAGGCAGGCGGGGGGCATGAAGGCATGCAGTGCGGTTCCATTGGGCATGAGTGGTGGGTGTGACCTTGCAAGGGAGACTTGGGGGTGACTGCCTGCTTCAGCTGCTGTCTGACCAAGCGTGACCTTGAACTCCGTGTGGTTTGTTTCGGACTTGTGCAATATAAGCACTTCTCAAAGCATTCTGACCTTTCTTTTTACATTTTTATTTTTTTCCCAGCACTCCCTCCATATTCTGACTTTTCTAAGGTATTTGTCCTGATATGTTTTGTTTTGTTTTGTTTTTGAGATAGAGATAGAGTCTTGCTCTGTTGCCCAGGCTGGAGTTCAGTTTTCTTTTTCTTTTTTTTTTTTTTTAAGAGAGGGTCTTACATTCCCAGACTGGAATACAGTGGCATGATCTCAGCTCACCACAACCTCTGCCTCCCAGGCTCCAGGGATTCTCCTGCCTCAGCCTCCTGAGTAGCTGGGATTACAGGTGTGTGCCACCACAGCCCGGCTAATTTTTGTATTTTTAGTAGAGACAGGGTTTCACCATATTGGTCAAGCTGGTCTCAGTCTCCTGACCTCAAGTGATCTGACTGCCTCGGCCTCCCAAAGTGCTAGAATTACAGGTGTGAGCCACCACTCCCGGCCACAGTTTTATTTCTTAAGAACAGGGAAAATCTTCTAAATTTTTGTTTGTACCTAGATCTGTCTCCAGGAGATACATAATATTGCCAAGCACTTTGGTCAGCTAAAATAACCCTTCTAGAACTGAGTATAATCAAGGATAATCTAGTCTATCTTTGGTTAAGGTGTTAGAATCACTGTTGCTTTCAGGAAGACTTTTTCAAGTAGCATTCTATTCCATAGGGACTAAAATCTCTGAGTTTATCCTTAAATCAAATTCTCAAGTAATTGAAAATGATACCTTGCTGAGGAAAGTAGATTGTTCTGTAATTTGGGAAAGTAAATTATGGCTAAATTTAGCATCTGAAACGTGGTTGGTAGATACCAGAACGTGGGCTGTATTTTATTCATTTTCATATTCCTTAGCCCTAATACAAGGACCAGCATAAATAATAAATGTTTGTCTCATAAATATTGAATAATGAGGTTGAAGGGGGATAAAGCTCTATGCTTTCACTTTCTGGCATTTTCTGTATGACTCTCAATTGTTTTGCTACAGATTTTGAATACTGGTTTAAAAATGATATTCTGAATTTTGGTTTTTGGGCTTTTTTTGTTTTTGTCTAGGTTAGAAGACTCCTTGGAAGTAAATTTAAAGGATTTACTGTTGCTCCTTTTTTGGGAATTTTATTTCATAAACATTAGCATTTTTAAAAACTCAGATATGTGGCCGGGGGCGGTGACTGACGCCTGTAATTCCAGCACTTTGGGAGGCCGAGGTGGGTGGATCACTTGGAGGTCAGGAGTTCTAGACCAGTGTGGCCAACATGATGAAACCCTGCCTCTACAAAAAATACAAAAATTAGCCAGGAGTGGTGGCATGTACCTGTAATCCCAGCCACTTGGGAGACTGAGGCATGAGAATCACTTGAACATGGGAGGCAGAATTTGCAGTGAGCTGAGATGATGACACTGCACTCCAGCCGGGGTGACAGATCAAGACTCCGTCTCAAAAACAAGCAAAAAAAATTCAGATATGTGGATTTGGTAGAATATGTCATATACTTGTGTTTTTGTGTGCTTGTTCGTTTTGAGACAGAGTCTTACTGTGTCTCCCAGGCTGGAATGCAGTGGTGTGATCCCTGCTCACTGCAACCTCCACCTCCTGGTTTCAAGCAATTCTCCTGCCTCAGCCTCCCAGGTAGTTGGGATTACAGGCGTGTGCCACTATGCCCGGCTAATTTTTATATTTTTAGTGGAGACCAGGTTTCATGACGATGGCCAGGCTGTTGGCCAGGCTGGTCTTGAACTCCTGACCTCAAGTGATTGGCACTCCTCGGCCTCCCACAGTGCTGAGAGTATAGTTGTGAGCCACTGCTCCCAGCCACAACATGCATGTACTTGTTAGGAATACCAGCGCCAACCCCATTTTTCTCCCCATAGTCCCTGTTCCCTGGCTTCCAGCCTATCTCATCATCAGCTCTCTATTGCTGTATAACAAATCACCGTAAGCCTAGCAGCTTACAAGAGCAGATATTTCTTATCTCACAGTTGCCTTGGGTCAGGATTCCGCACAGCTTAGCTGGGTGCACCATTCAGAGGGTCACAGGGCTGCGGTCAAGGTGTCAGCTGGGCTATGTTCCTACCCAGAGCCTGGGGTTCTCTCCCAGTGTCGGTGGTTGATGGAAGAATTCACTTCCTGCAGTTGCAGTACAAAGTGCCCACTTTCTTCTCGGCTGTCAATTGAGACTACTCTCAGCTCTAGAGGCTGCCTGCAGTTCCTGCCACCAGCCCTCATGACATGATGGCAACTGGTGCCGGTGGGTGACTCTCTAGTTGGCTAAGGTGGAGTCTTAGATAACAGCATAACCATGGCAGTGAGGATACCATCACCTTTGGCACATTACAAGTCACAGGTACTTCCTGAACTCAAGGAAAAAGGATTATACAAGGACATGACATGACTCACTGGGGGTTACCTTAGGGTGTGTCTGCCAAGTAAGTGATTTCATTTCCTTTGGGTGGGTCTCACTAGTTAGTCCCTTTTCCCTTGTCATTGATTTGCAGCAGCTGCTTGATCGTTGCTAGCCCAAGAACATGCTCAAAGCTTGGGAACTTGTTTTCTTTTTCTTTTTTTTTTTTTTTTATAAAACAGGGTTTCACCATGTTGGTCGGGCTGTTCTTGAACTCCCGACCTCAGGTGATCCACCCGCCTTGGCCTCCAAAGTGCTGGATTACAGACGTGAGCCACCACACCTGGCTGGGAACTTGTTTTCTTTCATACGATGCCACAGAAACACTGTGAAATTACTTTGTATACATCAAAAAGTCCTTTTGACTGTATCTAAAGTAAAATGTTTCATAAGGAGAAAACTGGTGGAAAATAAAAAATCCTAGAGCCTTTCAGAAGCAGAAGAGCCAACTTTGTTCTCTTCCCTCTTGTTGTTAAAATTGTTTCCAGGCCAGACACAGTGGCTTATGCCTGGAATCCCAACACTTCGTGAGGCCAAAGCAGGAGGATTGCTTGAGCCCAAGAGTTTGAGCTCAGCCTGGACAACATAGGGAGAACCCGTCTCTGTTTTATTTATTTATGAGCCAGGGTCTCATTCTGACACCCAGGCTGGAGTACAGTGGTGTGATCACAGCTCACTGCAGCCTTGACCTCCTGAGTTCAAGCGATCCTCCCACCTCAGCCTGCCTAGTAGCTGGGACTACAGGCACATGCCACCATGCCCAGGTAATTTTTCGTATTTCTTTTTTTTTTTTTTTTGAGACAAAGTGTCGCTCTTGTCTCCCAGGCAGGAGTGTAATGGCGCGATCTCTGCTCACTGCACCCTCCGCCTCCCGGATTCAAGCAATTCTCCTGCCTCAGACTCCCAAGTAGCTGGGATTACAGGCACCTGCCATGACACCCGGCTAATTTTTGTATTTTTACTAGAGACGGAGTTTCACCATGTTGGCCAGGCTGGTCTCAAACGCCTGATCTCAGGTAATCCGCCTGCCTTGGCCTCCCAAAGAGTGAGGACTACAGGTGTGAGCCACTGCGCCCAACCAGTTTTTTGTATTTCTTATAGAGATAGGTGTTACCATGTTGCCCAGGCTTCTATTTTTATATTAAAATGTACATTTTTGGCCGGGTGCGGTGACTCACGCCTATAATCCCAGCACTTTGGGAGGCCAAGGCGGACAGATCACGAAGTCAGGAGTTCGAGACCGGCCTGACCAACACAGTGAAAGCCTGTCTCTACTAAAAATACAAAAAATTAGCCAGGCACGGTGAGCACCTATAATCCCAGCTACTTGGGAGGCTGAGGTAGGAGAATCGCTTGAACCCAGGAACGGAGGTTGCAGTGAGCCAAGATCACGGCATTGCACTCCAGCCTGGGCGACAGTGTAAAACTCTGTCTAAAAAAAATATATCTATATCTATATCAATATACATTTTTTAAGAGAAAAAATTAAATTCCTAGAGATGAGCTGTAACCAGAGTCTATTTTAATTAATATTAATACTGCTTCTGTGGAAACAAAATAATATTTTAAGTTGAATATGTCATGTGATCAACGACTGTATAACTTATAAGAAAGGCTAACATTCAAGTTTAGATTTTCACAAGTTCATATCTCATCTCATCCCCCACAGACATTTTATATTTGAGGTTCAGAGACAAAGATTAGTTCTGCTCCAGTTGTATTCCTTTTGCTTTTTTGTTTTTTGGAGATGGAATCTCACTCTGTTGCCCAGGCTGGAGTGCAGTGATAGGATCTCAGCTCACTGTAACCTCCACCTCCTGGATTTAAGTGATTCTTCTGCCTCAGTGAGTAGCTGAGATTATAGGTGTATGCCACCATGCCTGTCTAATTTTTTGCATTTTTAGAAGAGACAGGGTTTCACCATGTTGGCCACACTGGTCTCGAACTCTTTTTTTTTTTTTTTTTTTTTTTTTTTTTTTAAGATGGGGTTTCACCATGATGGCCAGGCTGGTCTTGAACGCCTGACCTCAGGTGATCTACCCACCTCGGCCTCTCAAAGTGCTAGGATTACAGGTGTGAGCCACTGTGCCCGGCCTGGTCTCGAACTCCTAACCTCAAGTGATCTGCACGTCTCAGCCTCCCAAAATGCTGGGATTACAGGCATGAGCCACCATGCCTGGCCTCTCATGATGTTAATCAAATCTGATTTCTGTTGTGAAGCTACTGATTTTCAGATACATTATTCAGCCGTGGCAGCATCTTTTAATAATGGATGCTTGGATGACAGAGTTACAGGATTTAAAATCATTGTAATAATAAATGTTAAAATAATAACATAGTACTCATCAAAGTTGTTCACAGAAGTTGTGCTACATGTACATAACCATTGCAATTTCAGTTACCCTATCCTTGTTTTTTTTTTTTTTGATACAGAGTATTGCATTGTCACCCCGGCTGGAGTGCATGATATCGGCTTACTGCAACCTCCGCCTCCCAGGTTCAAGTAATTATCTTGCCTCAGCCTCCCAAGTAGCTGGGATTACAGGCACATGCCACCATGCCTGGCTAATTTTTATATTTTTAGTAGAGATGGGGACTCACCATGTTGGCCAGGCTAGTCTCGAACTCCAGACTTAGGTGATCTGCCCACATCAGCCTCCTAAAATGCTGGGAATACATACATGAGCCACTGCACCCGGCCAGTACCCTAGCCTTGCATTATCAAATTCTCTCTCTCTAGACTGGCTTTTTGGCATATAAATATGTGCTAGAACCTCTTTAAGAAAAGTCAAAGAAAGACAACGGGCTGAG